>PVKE010003545.1:0-71452 GCA_004027555.1 Craseonycteris thonglongyai
TTCAGTGCATAGTTATTTCTATTTTACTTTTTGACAGATAGAGAGAGAGACAGAGACAGAGACAGTTAGAGAACCAAACTGTGGGAACTCCCCAGTTCAGCACGTGGGTCCTGCCTGGGCCGGAGCCGGGATTCGATCCTCGGTCCTCGTGGCCTCAAAGCGAGCGCTCAACCCGCTGAGCCGTCCCGGCTTTCCCCCACATTTGTTATGAATGATTTTCTTAGTTCGCTTTTTAATTTTACTGAAGGATTTTCATTATTTACAAAAGTAAAGTTTTTTATATAGTCGAATTTACAGAGCTTTGTTTTTATGCCTATATCCTTTTCAAACCAAATATTAGATAAATATTTACTTATATTTCTCCTAATATTTTTACTTTACTTTAAGGTTTAAGTTTTTAATAATTTGGAAGTTATCTTGAGATCTAAATTGATTTCTCTCCCCAAATATCAAGTCAAATTTTTTTTTTTGGCTTTGTTATTGAACATCCTTTTCCCATTAATTCTTAATGAGCAGTATATCATATTTTAAATTTATTTATGCACTAGGCCATATTTCTGGGTCCTCTATTTTCTTTCTTTCATCCTTCTTTGCATTACTGTGTCAATGGCACAGCTTTTTAATAGAAATAGGGTAACCCTTTTCCAAAATTCACTTTTTCAAAATATTCTTGGCATTTACGCTTTCTGATGAAATGTATTGACTATTTTTTTAACTGATTATTTTCTGGTTATTAAAGTAATATGAAGAAAAGTTTGTGGAAATTGTGAAAAAAATGTGAAAATAGATAAAGAAAGAAACAATACTGTACCCCCAATACTGTAATGATTAACATTATGGAGTATAAATTTCCATCTTCTCTGTGTGTGTGTATATATGTATTGTTTTTACACGTATTACTAAATATATTGTTCTATAAACTGTTATTTAATCATTATATATGAGCATTGTCAGTGGGGCTCTCACAGTCTTTCTAGACTCAGTCATATCCTTTACTAAGTTATCAAAGTAGCATGAAGTCACCAATTGTTGTTACATAAATCAACATTGCGTGGCTGCCACTGACTTCAGCTGCAGGAAACTTGACATTGGTTTTGATTGTAGCTCACGGGATTAAAACGAGTTTTGTAGCATTTACCACCTACATCTCTTTTGTTAGGCATATGTAAAAATGACCATATGATATCAGGTAGTTAACAAAAGGGGGAAGCATAGGTCACCCACACAAGGACGAGATTTGAATTGATTTAGTTGTGAGAGGTTCCTAGCACCATATTGCACAATCTTGTTTTTGTGTTCCTTTTTAATCATTAACTAATACAAATGATTTATACTTGCCTCAGAAAAAAGATTTAGGGAAGAAATCCTTAACATGTATGATAAAATATTTAAAACTGAGTTTTTTTTTTAAGTTACAGTGCAAATTTTCTAAACTATATGTACTAAAGGGAGCAGAACATGGGATTGTGGGCTACAAGTATCTGAGATATCTAAAGAAAAGGATAAATTTCTAGGACAAGTCATGCAGATATAATCTTTACAGTGCATAGGAATAAAGGCTTCTCTCTAATAAGATTTCTCTGGGCCTGAGTACATGTTTTTTATTCTATCACACACTACACACATACATACATAGTACATGTATGTTAAAGTTCATAAAATGCAAATAATCTTTTTTTCCACTTGTTTTTCCACAAAAGTGTTGCTGACTGAATTCCTAGATGTAAAATATAATAAAAGCTTGGGAGTATATAGATCCTTAAGATCCGAGTGCCCCTCTATCTCAAGGGAGTTAAAGGCTGGGATGTGAGAGCAGAAAGTTCAGGGAAGGGACACTGTATTGCCTTCCCCTGTGCTTCATGTGAACATTCCTAAGAAAACTGCCCAACCCAATGCCTGCTGATTAGATGTAGAGAGAGTTTTGTACTGTTCAGTGCAAAGGTTATCCTTTGGAGCAAACATTATCAATGAGTCATTTCCTTCAATTCTTAAACTTCCCTGAATATTTTCTTATTTACTTTAGCTACCTCTGGAAGACCCTAAAATCTACTTCATGTTGAACCTTCCCTGAGACTCTTTAGTTTGTAAAATCACTTTATTGCATACTTTGTTATCTTGAATATTAGTCCTGTTTGCCTACTCTTTATGTATATTTTGCTTTGAAATAAGTTTGCCTGGCTTTATTTTTAGAACTGCTAACAATTTCATAATCTATCTTTTGGGTATTATGTGATAAATATGAAAATAAAATTAATTCATAGTGAATAATGCATTAAAAGTTTTTATTTCTTAAGCATTCAAAAATAGAACTTTAAGAATCTTCTTTAAAATGTCTAATACACAAAGTCGAATTTTTTCCAACACCAAACCCATTGTGTCTCCTCCACACCCCGTATTACCAAATCATTCTGGTGAAAACTTAAGTCAGCAAGAGACTGGGAAGGCAAGAAGAGACAAGAAGTATAAATAGATCTCTCATATGCTGACTATACTGTTCTTAATCTGCTAACTTCCTTGTGTGATATATAAAGTTCCTCATTATATTTGGAGACATATTAAATGTATATGGGCACATCAGACTGTACTATTATTTCTACTACCTTGCAACAAAAAAATAATTTTAGCTTTCAAAAATGCCTTCATACATATTTTATCTTTAATCCTAAATGCTTTCACAAGTGTTTTCATAGAATTTTCTGACACTAAAATGTTTGCTTATTGTGATTAATTTCATGTTTCCACAAATAAAATGTTACAAATGAAAAGAAAACATTGGAAAATTAGAGCATATACTTGTCTCTTGTTTTTTCCTTCCTTCCTTCTTTCCTTCCTTCCTTCCTTCCTTCCTTCCTTCCTTCCTTCCTTATGTTGTTGGTACTACTTCACATAGTTTCTTTCTTCATGGACATTTCCTCTTCTCTTTCCATAAGAAAAGTTAAATATACTTGCATTACCTGGCATATACAGTTAAATTTTATCTTGGAAACAGCAACAAGTGCAGTTCATCAGATGCTTCTATGGGGACTAATGAGTTAAATGAAAGTTGCAGACCATGGTTTCTCACCAAGATGAGGAAAAGATAGCTAATTCTCCATCACCAGTTACTTCTCCACTGCCAAGTCTGGTTTTCCACTCTCCATCTTTAAGTTCATCTTATCTTCTGGGTGAGTATGGAGGTTTGTCCTTACCATACTCTTGAGTCTAGGAGGAGATCAGCTTACAGCAGTAGTAGTTGCTAAATTGTTGTTATTGAATTGAAAAGTTAAAACTTGAAAAATAGAAATCCTTGATGTCATTATTCACCAAAATCTTTCATCAATTGCAGAGTATTTCCTGCCTCATCCATGTTGAGTCTTAAAAACATTGGAAATGCCTGGATAACTCAGCAGTTCAGCACTTGCCTCACAACCACGAGGTGTGTGGTTCAATTCCTGGCCCTGGCCTGTGCAAACCTATATGCTGAACTGCAACACAATTGGTAACCATGGATGGTGGTGAAGGTACTCGCCTCCCACGAGGGAGGCCCCAAGTTCAGTTCCCACCCCATGCAGCCCCACAGCCACCTGTGTGGAATGAAACCATGTCACAACTAGTGAGGCACAACTATGGAGACTGCTCTGCCACCCGCCCCCACCCCCAAACCTTCTCTCAAACAATAAAATAAGTCTTAAAAAAAACCCCAACAACCAAATACTATTGTTTTGTCTTCCACTATCTTTTTGCTCTAACCCTTTTGCTCCTAAATATAGACAGAAGTAATATAAATTTCCATTAAGTTTACCACTAATATAATGGGATGAGTCATTTTTCTTTTTCAATTTAGGATTTGAAAGTAAGAATCTCAATGTAGGTTTTCTGAGCATAGTAGCTGCATGGAATGCAAATATTTACAATTTTCATTCTTTACCACTTTCTTATTTTCTGTAGGGAAAGTGAATATGGCATTACTTGTAAGAATAGTAGAAAGCCTCACCAACCAAACACCAAAACTATATAAAAGTGACTCTCAAAAAAACTCCAAGTTTTGCCACATGAGTGAAAAACATACTATTTTGACATTCTTTTGATTTTGTTTTTTCTCCCCAAAACAAATGCCAAATATTAAGAAATCTAATGTTCATCATGGGGAATATATACCCACTTTAAAATACGGGTGTGCAAACTTTTGGCTTCCCTGGGCCACACTGGAAGAAGTATTGGCTTGGACCACATATAAAATACACTAACACTAACGATAGCTGATGAGCTAAGAAAAAAAAAATCACAAAAGATATCCCATAATGTTTTTTAAAAAGCTTACAAATTTGTGTTGGGCTGCACTCAAAGCCATCCTGAGCTACGTGGGACTCTTGGGCTACAGGTTGGACAACCTTGCTTTAAAACAACTTTTAATCTAACTGCATATTATTATTACTATATGTGCCTACATACAAACAATTCTAGGAAACCCAGAAGGCTTTAAAGGCCATAATCATTACAAAAGATCTACCTGATTACACAGTTCCCTATGGGACTTACTAACGTCACAAAATTTGTAAGCCAACTTACTAAACTTGGTAGGGCAGGACAGTTTACTCATTTGGGGATGTTTTAGTGGTGATTTTAAATATTTATTGTTAAACTAAGGTCCTTATAAACTTAAGGTCCTTAAGGCCCAAGACTTTATCTTATAATATTCATATTTTTAAATAATAAAGATAATTTGACATAACATATTAGAAATATGCTAATAATTAAAAATATATAACTAAACATTGTACTATTAGTTGCTATCTACGAAGGCTTATGTTATTTGAAAATACAGTGCAAAGCCTTTATGTCAATGTTATATTTTATATTGTATATGTAAGTGTTATATATGTATTTTTATTTTATTTATTAGGGACATAATTTGGTATGCAATATATCAAAATCATGAAACATATGAAAGCTTTTTTCTAAGAAATCTGATTGGAAGGGATCACCTTATGGAAAAACAAGCCTTGCAATCTTCTTTGATGTGGTATATATACAACCTGGTGACAACTCACTAGAAACCTAATGCATGTGGGAAAGAAAACCTCACCCAATGGGTATTTTGGGACTTGCTTATAAAGAAAAATATGGGGAAGCCAGGATGGCTCAGAGAGTTAGGTGCTCGCTTTGCAGCCCCGGGGACCGAGGATTGAATCCTGGACCTGGACCCGGACCTGGCCCGTGCAGACCCACATGCTGAACTGGGGTGTGCTTCCCATGCACGAAGCTCACAGGTCAGTTCTTGCTCCCAAGTTGAGCCCCTGGCTCAAGGGGGCGTGCCTCCCATGCAAGAGGCCCCCAGCCCAGTTTCTGCCCTCTGCGGCCCCTGCCCACCTGTGTGGAACAAAACCATGTTGAAAACTGATGACATACAACCATGGAGACTGCTCTGGGCCCTCCCCCTTCTCTCTGTCTCTCTCTGCCTCTGTCTCTCTCTGTCTCTGTCAAAAACAATAAAATAAATCTTAAAAAAATATATAAAAAAAGAAAAATATAATAGGTTTTGTGTAGTTTATTATTTCCGTAGAACCACTTTTATTTTTGTTATGAAGTAACTATTCTCAAGAGAAACAATAGAAAATATAAATAATTATAGAGAAGCATTGAATTACTTGTATTTCCACCATCACCCAAGGATAACCAATGTTAATATGTGGGGTATATATTCCTCTAGAATGTTTCTGCACATATATGTAATTTTTTTCTAAAATAAACTGTATGTTTTTTAAATTTCCTGTGATATGAATGCTTCTATCTCTATCAGCTGCTATTTGAATCAATATACTGTGCGTGATTGATAATCTGAAAAATAAGCCATCATTGCCTGCCAAACCCATATAATCTCAGAACCCATTAACATCCTAGTATCCAAACTAATGATTAAACTAGAGAAAAGCAGACATTCTACAAGTCAGCATGAAATTCCACGTGGCCAATGAAAGAGGGAGATTGAGAAGAAAAGGCTCCCAAATGTAGCTCAACTTCTAAGGTTTTTCAGATCCAATTTTGGTCTATGATATCCTTTCAATAACTTCACTATAATGCATATGGTCCAGTACTGTTTGTTTGTCCACAGTGATCAACACAAAGCATACAAAAGGGCAAGGGTAACATTCAAACTATTGAGCAGCTGTGACATATGACAACGCTATGAGAGCAACTCTGGGGCGTGCGGCCTGCAGCAGGCAGTCTCAGCCCAGGGATGGCACCAGGTAGATACCTCTGGGACTGTCTCCCTAAAGGGCCTGGCCCACTATGAATGCATGGGGTGTGGACTCGTGTAGATTGATGTGGCCAGCTGTATAGCAGGTACCAGGCTGGTTTCCTCATCAGTGCCCACGTGGGGCTCCTTAGGGCTGGAGCAAGCTTGTCTAAACTGCAGCCTGTGAGCCACATGTGGCCCAGGACAGCTTTGACTGTGGCCCACCACAAATTCGTAAACTTTCTTAAAACATCATGAGACTTTTTTTTTTTTTTAACTCTTCGGCTATCATTAGTGTTACTGTATTGTATGTGTGGCCCAAGACAATTCTCTTTCTTCCAATGTGGCCCAGGGAAGCCAAAAAAGTTGAGCACCCCTGGTTTAGAGTCACTGTGTTGGCTTACACTGGGCAGTGGGTGTTTATTGGTTTTTCAATGTATTAATAACAGGGCCATACTGATGCTTATTTGTGTTGCAGAAGGGCTTATGTAACTTGCTTTGGGATTTGAACAAGAGAGAAGGAAAAGGATCCAGATTTCATCACTCAGCCTTGGGCATCTCCAAAACCTTGGAGTCCAGGACAATTGTACAGGGGAGAAAATGATAAATGCCTTAAGAAGAGTGCTGCTGGCCCCACACAACCCCCTCCTGCCCACCTTGTTCCATATAGGAGAGGGTGTTGGTACCTTTTGGGGATCTGTAAGTTGAGATTGACATTTTCCTCTGGATTCACTGGATCAAGGTCTATTTTCCAGACTTCCTATTAATAATAGTGAGTGATGCCTTACTTCTTGACCTCCAGCTATATGACTCAGTTTTTGCTATTTTAGAAGATACCAGGGATATGTGGTTTATGTTCTGTACATCCTGTGGTTGGGCCTGGCCAAATGGGTACCCTGAAATCACCACACTCACAATCTTGAGGTGAGGACTGATGAGATAGTTGTAGGTTAGGATCTTGCTTTGGGGTTTGCCAAAGAAGAACATTGGTGTCAAAATGCTCTTCCCATAAAATACCACTTCATAAAATTTTTGGAAACTCACCTGTATAATGAAGGTGAAATGCGTGGGTTTCAGCACCTCTCCAAGAGGTGTAAAAGAAGAAGGTGGAGGGTTGGAGCCTTCAGACTTCCTACCTATCCCAAGGGCAAAGAAGCAGGGTAGAGCTGACTAGGTAGCAGAGAACACAGAGGTTCTTCCAGAAGAGAGCCACTGAGGCAGTAAGAGGGAACATCTCCTTCCTAGTATCGGCATAGACCCTTGATTTGTGGTGATATGGTAGGGGTTGGGTGCACTGAAGGGCCTTAGCCCAACGGTAGTGACCTTTTGACAGGCTCTTCATTTCTAAGGGAATGTACGAGGGAATCATTTCTCTGCCATTCAGCCTTGGTGTTGGCTTCTGTATAATCTTTCACATGTTGTGGGTATTTAGTTCAGAGAACATCTGATTTTTGACAAATAAATTTTACAACCTTATCTTTTTTCACACGAGTACCAGGTTTTCACTGATTAAAACACACACAGTTATTTGTACACAAATTTGTTTCCTACTTAATAACTAATATACCAAATTTGCACGCTTGCTTATCCTGTCCCCAGCAACAGGTTTTCAAAAGATTTAGACAACATGTAAGATATAATTCCTATCCTCAAGGAATGCACAATTTGTTTCAGAGAGAAAATTCATTCAACAAACAAGAAGTGAGTGATGAGTGAGAAGTGAGTGATTATATGTGTAAATTGAATTCAGGTAAAGAGCTCAATACAGGTTAGAATAAGAGACTATATCAGTAAGAGAAGACTTAAGATAGGCCTTTGGGATAAAAAAATTTGAGAAGAGTCTCAAAGAAGAATGACTTTCTTGCTATGAGGAATTGCATAAGCAGAAACGTGGAGGCAGAAAATCAACATTATATGTTCAGGGACATCCAGGCGAGATATGCGTGACAGGATGAGAGCAAGCAAATGGAATATAAGGCTGGGTGTCTAAGGTGGAGCCCTGTTTCTGTTGCCTCATAAATCAGTTAGTTTGAATTCAGTGTGATAGACCACTGCTATTCAATAATAATGTTACCCATGTAATTAAAAATTTTCTAGTAGCCACATAAAAAAAAATAAAAAGAAACAGTAAAGTTAATTTTAATAATACAAGTTCCAGCAGAAATAACATCCTTTTTAGCATAATATAGTGTGATTGAGTGTAATATTGTTACAGAATTACATGCTTATGATTTTATAATAAAAGATTTGGCATAGATTACCAGCTCATAAAAAAGCAGTTACTTTTGCCAAATCCTGTATATTTTCCCTAACCCAGTAAACCCAAAATATTATCATTTTAACATGTAGCCAGCAGAAAATATTTTTCACTGCTTCAGTTGTTAAATTTAAATAAAAATAATTCAGTTCTTCAGTTGCACAAGCCACATTTTAAGTGCTCAATAGCCATATGTGTCTAGTATTAGACAATAGTATAGCTAAAGCAATTATGAGATTATTTAGCAGCTGAATAATAACTCAAAAGTGGTATCTTAGGAAGATTTGCTATTTGTAAAACAGAGAGTGAATTAAAGGATATGACGATTCAGAGAGAAGATACATTAGATCTAGAATGAGTTACATGAAGGTACTAAAATGGTGTTGTGGGATGTTAAGAGGATAGGGCAAATTTGAGAGATGTTTCAAAGAAGTAATTAGTATACCTTGATGCGTGATTGGCAATGAGAAAAGGAAAATAATTCAAGTGATAGCCAGCTGCCAAAAAACTGTCAATGATACATGGCTCCTAGTACTAACACCTTCCTGTAGTCCCCTCCCACACTGTACCAGGCATGGTTTGTGTGACCAATAGAATAAGGTGACCAGATTTTAACATTGGTAAAGCGGGACACCATTGACTGGGGAGGGGGTTCTTGATTAAAAATTTGGTTTATCTCCTGCTGTTCCCTAGCTTGTCGTGCATTCTTTCCAAAAATCAGGATTTTTTTAAAACGCCGCGGGACGCAAGACAAATTGTTAAAAATCGGGACTGTCCCTCCAAAAGCGGGACGTCTGGTCACCTTACAATAGAATGAGGCAGTAGTGATGGTATGTCTCTTCCAAAATGAGGTTATAAAAAATACCATGGCTTCTGTGTTAGTGCCTCTCTGTCTTGGCTCATTTGGTCTGGAGGAGGTAGCCAACTGCTACATTTTGAGAGCTCTATGGAGAGGCCTATGTGGCAAGGAACTGAAACCTGTTAACAAGCCCATCAGTGAGTTTGGAAGTGGGTCCTCCTGTCCTAGTCGAGCATGCTGACTGCAGTCTCAGCCAACACCTTGACTACAACCTCAGGACAGACTCTGAGCCAAAACCATACAGCTAAATGTCTCCCTGATTCCTGAGCCTCAGAATCTGTGAGTGATAGTAAAGTTTTGTTGTTTTAAGATGCTAAATTTTAGGGTAATTTTTAACAGCAATTGATAGTGACTACATTGAGCAATAATAAAATAACTCAAAGTATGGGCAATAGAATTGATTAACTACTTTACAAAAGCAGTTACTCCAAAAAGAAACTCACTCTCCAGCTGTCTCTCCACTCATCCTGAATGCTAGATCACCACTAGTCTACTTTCCGTCTCTATCCATTTGCTCATTCTGTCTCTGTCCATTTGCTTATTCTAGACACTAGTATTAATGGAACAACATAGTATGTGGTTTTTTGTGACTGGCATCTTTTACTTAAAACAGTGTTTTCAAGGTTTATCCATTTCTAGCATGAATCAGTATTTCATTTATTTTTATTGCCAAATAACATTTCATTGTATGAATATATCGCTTAAAAAATTCATCATTTGATAGATAGCTAGTTATTTCCACTTCTTGGCTGTTATGAATAATGCTGCTATAAACATCTGTGTAGATTATGTTTTTATTTCCTTCTGGGTATATTTCCAGAAGTGGAATTGCTTGGTCTTATGGTAACTTTATATTGAACTATTTGCGGAACTGCAAGACTTTTTTCCAAAATGGCCACATCATTTTATACTCCCACCAGCAGTGTATGAGGGTTCCAATTTCTCCACATTTTTACCAAAACTTATTATCTGTGGTTTTGATTGCAGCCATCCTATTGGGTGTGAAGTCAGATGTCATTATGGATTTGATTTGTATTTCCCTGATGGCAAATAATGTTGAGCATCTTTTCATAGGGTTATTCAATATCTGTATGTTAATACCTTCTTTGAAGAATGATTTAGTCAGATCTGTTGCTCATTTTTTAATTGGACAATTTGTCTTTTTTAAATATTGAGTTGTAATAGTTCTTTACATATTTTAGATTTTTGGCTCCTTATCCAATATATCATTTGCAAAAATATTTTTCATTCTGTGGGTCTGCAAATAGAAATCTTAGTTCAAAGTAATACACTTTTGATAAAAGTCTTGGGTAACATTATGTGCCCAAGGTCACTAAACTATTAGTGTGTAAGAGTCAGAACAAGAATGATTACATAATTTACATGGCCCAGTACAAAATAAAAATGCAGGGACCCTTGCTCAATAATTATTAAGACCAGAACATTAAATCAAATGCTGAGCTCTTCTAAGCATGGCGCCTTGTGTGACACACATTGTGCACACACTAAGTTAGGGGGACAGGAAAGATTTGAATCTTGGGCCAAGATTTTTCCAGTAAAACATGCCAGGTCAGGTGACTTCCTTTTATTGTGCACACTGAACGACACATGCTGGCAGTGTCAGATAGTGATATCAAATAGTGATGTCCTATAGTCATTTAAAAGCTGAATTGTAAATAAGAGCAATTACTTGTTCTTCAAAGCCCAGTTAGTGATGCTTTCTCCAGCTCTCTTAGAAATCTCCTCAATATTCTATGAAATTCCTCTTCCTAAAATCATCCTCATAACATTTAAAAACAAATTTCCCCATCCTTGAAATGAGTCAAAGGATTAAGGACTGATCACACTTGTTAATATGTTTTCTTTGAAAATTGCGTTGTGGTCCATCTCAACTCATTTGATAGCTGATATTTACCATGTATTAGCACCTCAGTCAAAACCTTGATTTTAACAGTCTGTCACAGTAATTATCCCAAAGGGAATAATTTATTTTAATGCACACCTGTCTTTTCCACCGGACTATAGGCTAAAACTGTCTCAATTATCACATTCACTTTATTCAGGTTATTACTCCCATATCTGTCCCACAGGGGCTTTCCCCCAGACCATCTTGTCTAAAGCAGCATTCCCAGTCATTTGCCATTCCACCACTTTTTAATACCAGGTAGAGATAAAGATAGCATCTTATTATGGAATATAAAGTTCACAGTGGCTGGGTCATTTACTTTTTGCTCCTTCTGATATTTCTAGCCCCCTCACAGTTTCTAGCATAAGTTATGAAAAACAAGCAAATAAAACTGAATTGCAGGTCAAGATTTCCTTCTGTGACACCTATTGTTGATACTCTACTCAGTGTGTATTTGGAAGTTATAATATATTTGACCAAGATTAGAAAAGTAATTTTTGATCAGACTTGAGAGTATCTTCTTAAATGTCAAGGAGCTAAGACTAACTCTTTTAACATCCCTTTCTAAACTTTTTCATCTTATTCCTTCTTTCTGATAAATTTGTCAAAATTTGTGTGGTGATGAAATGTTTGCTGCTGGACATCTGGGTATATCTGGATGCTGAAGAACATTTTTCTGAATCAATTTAACAGTGGATCCTAGTAGAGCAGTTAAATCTTGGTTTCATTAAACATAAGCTACTTTCTGAATAATTATACTTTCACTGGTAACAGTAACTTTTAGTTTACTTGGTGAAGACATATTACATTACCTTTTAGTGAGACAATTCTTGTCTGTCATTGAGGAAGAGTTGGGGGATCCATAATTTCTCCCCCAAACTGGAAGTATCCCAATCCTAATGTGAAAGGAGTTCTGCTATGTTGGGTTAGGAATAAATGATATCAGTGTCTTTATGTTATCAAGTGTATTTAATCTGTTCGAATACTCAAAGAATAGAATACTAAATTTACATTTTTAATTTAAAAAGTTTAAAATTTCCCAGATGCCTAATGGGTAGCTCACTGAGTGCTGCACAGGTGATGGGCTGCAGCTCTGAGTGGCTGTGACTCACTGCTGCTCTGACTCACATGGAGATGCTGCCTCTGTTACCCCTTTCCTGGCAACTAATGGGTCTGAAGACACAGTACATGCAAGGCCTGTGTGACTGACTTGAAGGGACCAAAGTGAAAGGGGCTCTTATGAAACCATCTCCAAAATCTCAGCAGCAGTACAAAATGCTAACTCCGATGCTTACTGCTGCCCCCACACCATTTTTAAGGTGGGTTTATGGTCGTTCTTGGAGTTTTATAATGAAAAGTTCTCTAATATTCCATATCTGGTAATTGAATTCTGCAACATTCTAGCATGACGTTCTTGGAGTTTTGTAATGAAAAGTTCTCTAGTGTTCCACACTTTGTAGTTGAATCCTGCAACATTCTAGCATGACGTTCTTGGAGTTATATAATGAAAAGTTCTCTAATATTCCACATCTGGTAGTTGAATCCTGCAACATTCTAGCATGACGTTCTTGGAGTTTTGTAATAAAAAGTTCTCTAATGTTCCACACTTGGTAGTTGAACCCTGCAACATTCTAGCATGAGCTAGATACTAGGAGGACATGACCAAAGCCAGGCTGGGGCAGGTATGGATGACTTGTCTGTCTCACTCCAGCATTGTCCTTATCATTTCATTATATTGATTTAGGAAGCTCTGGTGCATAAGATAAGCAAAAGGGCAGTTTTCCTAGTTGACCCATTCTGGCAGAATTAGAAAAAAAATAATCTATTTTCAAGATCAAATTCCACTAGTTTAAGACAGAGTTGGGTTAGAAAAGTGTTGTGAAGATAAGTTTCTCAGAGATTAAGAACAGCTACAATCAGTAGTAGTCACAGGCTCGGAGTCATTAAAGTGACAAGAAGCAGAGCCCTCTAGTTGGGTAGTTATGTGCATTATGTTATAGGACCTGGGTTTATCTTTAGTTTCCTTTTAGAGATTAACTGAGAATGCGCCTGCCCTATGCCTTTTTAAGTAGTTGTAGGCCACTTTTCTCCTGTAATTTTGAAAAATGAGAGGAGGGGAAATAACATACCATACTCAGGTGCCACCAAAGTGGTTGTGATTGCCTCAAGGCAGGTGGGCAGGCAGGGATGGCCAGTCTAGCCCTTAAATATCAATGGTATTGACAGATCTGAGAGCTGCCTCACTAGCCAGACTTCTCTCTGGCAGCAAAGCCAGTTTGGGGCTTGTATGTTGAACCTGATCAAGCTCAACAGGATGAAGCCAAGGCCTTCTCCTCACCACAGTGACTGGACTGCATGTTTACAACAGCACTTTTCTGCACATGTATCTTCAATCCAACAAGGCCATTTTTTATTTTTAATGCTGAGTGACAGAGACCACCAAGCACCTACTGCAATTACACCATCGCAACAATTGGCTGCAGTCTCTCATGTACCATTTTTTACACCAGACTTTCTTAGCAGCATCACAGGAAGCTAGCTCTTTATCCCTGCACAATGACATTACAACTACTACGAGCCAGAAGTTATAGCTAATCTTGCTGATTGTCACAAGAGGGACCTTGGGTTCATTGGTATAGTCAGTCTTAGTAAGCCATTTCCTGGCAAAAGGAGAAAACTTCTTTCTGCAAATCTGCTTGGGCCTATGCAAATGGCACGTCAATGGAGTCCCCATGCACTTGGAGACCATGAGCCAATGGGATATGCAAAGACGCTTAAACATTTCAATTGGTTTCTTTGTCCTGGAGCTTAAGAGCAAGAACCCATGTTGATGCCCAAGGGCAAAAGGCCCCATTTCCTTCAAGGTAGAGGGACAGGCCTGACCCTAGGCTTTTTGTTTTTCTTGTTTTTATTTCCCTCCTTTTCTTTTTTTTTTTTTTCGGTTTGGCCTTGTGCTGGGTTTGTTTACCAAAGATGTACATATTTTGTTTAGTCAAATACTATTTAAAATGTAGAACTTCGTACATAAAAAACAATAATTAAAAAAAAGTTGAAGTTTTTCTTGGCAGTTCCTGCTAGTTAATTTAAGCAGGCCAAACTTAGAGCACTTGGGCTTTCCCCAGCAGAGGCTCTACAGAACCATCTCTACCGAACCAGCCCGAGTCTGCTCCTTCTGCTCTGTGCCTACTGACTCCACCCTACCCCACCCCCTGGTTCCACCCACTCAGGCCTCCGCCACGCCCACTTCGGGCCCCGCCCCCGTTGCTCACCCGGCCCCGCCCCGTTTTACCCCCCTCCCTCTCCTCCTCAACCCTTTCTCTCAAGCTGTTCTCGCCCCGCCCCTCAGCGCCGCGTAGCGTAAAGTCCCGCAGTGGGCCGCTCTAGCTCTCTGGAGGACTCGTCATCTGTGTCCGCCGGCGCGCGGTGGCGGTGGGCGGGTCTGACGTGACGCGTGAGGAGCCATCTGGGTGCACTTCCTTGGCTACTTAGGCTTCCAAGTGTTTTGGTGATGAGGTTGCGGGAGGTGTGGGGCCTCATGTCGAGGTGAGTGAGTGATCGAGCGAGCGGCTTAGGGCAGGCTCGTCCCCAATGCTCGCCTAGGTGGAAAAGGGTCGGGAGTGGGGACTTATGGCCCTTGGAGTCGCCCTTGGAAGAGGCGCAGACCTCAAAGTCGAGCCCCGGCCCGACTGCTGCACCTTCCAGCTTTTGTCCTGTGTGTCACGCCCTTACTCCTAGCACCTTCTTTGAAGCATCACCTTCATTTTCTGCCTCTCTGCCTCGAGGCAAAAAGCCTTAACCCTGCACGCCTTTCTTTTGATCCCATTTCATTTCTTTTAACAGTTGTGTATAGTTTGGGAGACACGCAGGATTTCAACTCAGGAATTTTGTGGCATGTTTGTGCTCCAGACAAAGGCTCTTCGCTTTCGCGGTGTCTTGCACCTGTGTTCGTAGTGTGACTTTATTCAGCTCTGTTGGATGGAATGCTTCCAGCGTTAATACCCGTGTTTGAAATTCCAAGCTCCCTTTGAGGACACATAACGTGGCTTCGTGGAGTATGTGTGTAAACATTGTGTTTAACTTTTGAAAGTGCTACTCAGTGCAGCTTGGGCTCAGTGGAGAAAATTTGGAAGCAATCGTTTTAGGAAGTTAGGCTGCATTAGTCTTGAAGCCTTCTGCTTGCCCTCATACATTACCGGGTAGTAGCTGTGACCACCTAAAGGGGGAACCATCTTATTTCCCCAAAACTTAAATTCCTATGTTCAGCCTTTGAGTTTGCCTGGTGGGGAAGGGGTGAGTGTGTTTCTTGGATATAAGAATGGTTATTGCTTTAGGTGAAGGTGTCTAGGTGCTTAACATTGTATCCACAGACCTGGTTCTCAGCAAATATTTGAAGAGAAATACCGGTAGATGAATTGCTTTCCTTTTGTTAGGGTCTCTTTTAAATACCTTGAAATTGGTGGTCCCTTACCCTCTAACCAGCTCATGGAGAGAGTTGGTAAACACTAAGAAAATCAATCCATGTAATCGTCGCTGCTGATATTTTGAAATTGTGAGCAAATCCCAAATGATTTGAGAAACAAATTGGGAAGATACTTTTATTAACAAAGTTAACTGACTTGATTGGGAAAGAATGTCATTCCCAGAGTTCAGGTTGGCTTTATTCCACCCTCCACATTTTGAGGTGCAGACTGATTACCGTATTTTCCGGCGTATAAAACGAACGGGCGTATAAGACGACCCCCTAATTTTACAGTTAAAACATAGGTTTAGGCCTATATTCGCTGTATAAGACTACCCGCCTCGGAAGTGGGGGGTAGTCTTATACAGCGAATATAGGCCTAAACCTATGTTTTAACTGTAAAATTAGGGGGTCGTCTTATACGCCCTGTCGTCTTATACGCCGGAAAATACGGGTAGGTGAGGCCTGAGGTAGTTTTGGGGCTTTGATTAGAGATGCCTTTCCCAGGGCCAGTCCTGGAATGGGTATTACCCTAGGAAAATAGAGACCTGAGCCCAAGGTCCTCTAGTCTACAGCGTCCTAACCCCCAAACGTATTAAAGTAGGATACCACAGAGAATATTTCTGAGAGGGAATAAGGCCTCTGTGCTGTGGTTGACTTTGTTGGCAATCTCTTGAACTCCAGCCTCCTTGGCTTCCCTGGCACTTTCTTGATTTTCTTCTACCACTCTCCACTATTCATTTTGCCCACATTTCAGCCCTTGGAAATTTCCTTTGTTCCAAAATAAAGCACCTCTCTCTGATAACTCTCAAATGTATGTTTCTAACCTTGATTTAACCTGAGCTGTAGTGCTAGTCAGAACCACCTGAATGCCTCATTTGCATCTCAAATATAAATTTGCAGATTAAGTGCAACCTTTACTCAGCCTCTGCACTTGCAACTTCTTGGCACTATCATTCTTCTAGATACCTAAAGTTATTTGAGTTCTCCCACATTCCCAATCCTAATCTCTTCCTGCTGATTCAAATTTGAGCAATCCTCTCATATTTATAACTTGTTCATTTTGCAGAAACATGATTGGTGGACCTCTTCCCATTTTCAACCTGCACATGGTTGCCAGATCAATTCTGCTAAAGTTTCCTTCAATACCTGCCATTCCTCTGTTCAGACGCCCTTAGAAGTGCACTCCCACCTTTGGAATTAAATAAAAAGTTTCCAGCCTGGGTTTCAACGATTTGGCTCTAATTTACTTCATGAATTCAACAATACTTAATGTTATTATCTTCTTGTTTCTGGGCTATTTCCTGTAGCCAACCTGGACTACTTGATGTTCTTATTGTTTCTTATTTAAGGCCTTAAAATCTGAAAGGAGAACAGATAATGAAACACATGTTTAAACCTAAGTAATATTTAGTTACCAACTCTGATAAGTGTCTTAAAGGAAAAGTACAATTTTGAGAGAGCCAGAATTAGAAAGGAAGGTGGGTTCTGGGAGCTTCTTTAAAGAGATTGGTGTTTAAGTTGTTAGTGGTACTCATTTCCTTCTCTATCTGCTCTGTACTCTAAACACTGTTTTGGTTCTTGCTTCTTAGGCAGCCTCCTTTCTCTTTATTTCTACGTAGTTGTTTCTGAAGGCTCCGTATTTGATTCTGTTATTTATTTATTTATTTTATGCTGGAAATCACAAACTGAGATGTAGAGGCTAAGAAGGAAGCATTGAGTGATGCTGGCTAGATGGCATCAAAACTCTGTCTAAAGGTGGTGGCTTCTTGATTCTAGCATTACCATTATAAACAGTAGATCCAGGGTTTCCATAACTACCAAATTTTCTGAAAAATCTGGAAAACTGCATTTTAGGTGAACTGTCTTGATTTTTAAATGTTTGTAATTTTAATATGCTGCTGACCACACATTTGTATACTCAGGTAGACTTAGGCCACTAGTAGTTGACTGCAGATTATTTTTCAGTTATTCTTCATAAAGTGTTAGCTTCCTCAGTATAATTGTGCATGTGCCATCCCCGCATGTCTTTAGTCTTAACTCTTCTTTCAAGCTCCAGTCTTTTTTCTCCACTTGATGTTGGATTTGAAAATATAACCTCAACAAATTAAAAATGAAATTCATATTTCATCCAACAAACCATCTCGTATTGACCTTTTTTTTAGTACCTATATTCTCGTAGCCTAACTTGAAATCTGGGAGCTGTTTTTGGCATAATTCTTTATCCATTGAATTATTACTTCATAATAACTGTTAATCATTCCTTTCTGTTCCCACACAAACCATCTCTTATTGACCTTTTTTTTAGTACCTATATTCTCGTAGCCTAACTTGAAATCTGGGAGCTGTTTTTGGCATAATTCTTTATCCATTGAATTATTACTTCATAATAACTGTTAATCATTCCTTTCTGTTCCCACAACTGCTGTTCTTTAGTTCATGCCTGAATTACTTAGCTTTGTACTTGATTTTCTGTTCTATTCACATTCTCTCTTGCTTACTTGTGCTGCAATAAGCTTCATTAAGGACTATTTTCATCATATCTTAAAACAGTTTCATGAAAAGTTGCTTAATTTTGTGATTCCCATAATGTATTTGTTTTGCTTGTTTGTTTGTTTGTTTTTTGTCTTTTTTGATAATTGTAAAAATCATCTGTGATAAAGTTCTTATCCTTTAAAGACAGTTGTTTTTAATTTTAGCATGTATCAGAATCACTTGGAGGGTTTGTTAAACACAGATTTGGGGGCCTCACCCTACAGTTTCTGATTCTGTAGGTCTGGGGTGGGGCTAAGAAATTACATTTTTGACAAGTTCCCAGTGGATGCTGCTGGTGCTGGTCAAAGAACTACATGTTGAGAACACCCCATGCAGCCAATTTGACCATAACCTGAAGGAAATAAGTCTGATAAAATGAATTAGTAAACCAGAAGAAGCTGAGATGTGCACGCCCTCTCCCCCTCCACCAGATGACAGCCGATAGGAGGGAAAGACAGGACCGTAAAATCAGAATTACTTGGGGATTCTGAATAATCAAATATACTTTTGAGATATAAAAGTTAATATCAGATTTTAAATAACAGCTGAATGTGAATCAGAACAAAAAGAAGCAATATGATTATATAAATTCTGGCAAGGAAATTTGCTGTTCTTAGGTTTGTTTTCTGTTTTGTTTTGTGGTAATTAGTCCAGAGATTTTTGTGACTTATGAAGGCCATGCTCAGTGATTTGCCCTTGTATTTGGCAGGTTTTTGTTCACTTTCTTTAAGTGAAATAAAATTCGGTCTCACTAATAAAACTTAGGCATGTGTTTCTTGCTGTTTACTCTCTATGTTGCAGGTAGTACTTAAACTGTTATACGAAACTTGCCAATCTGGCAACACTGTATTTAACCTTGAATTGGCATTTGGATACTGGCCTCATTAAGGAATTCAGGTTATTCTAATGTAAAGAAATTACTGCTTACATTTTTTGATACTTAGTAAAACTTCCAAAAAATTAAAATTGAGTTAAGTTGAAAAATTTAGAAATGGTACGACAGGGTAAGTATAGTTCAGATTTTTAAAAGACTATATGAAAACCCTGTTTAGAAAACATCCCTAAATAAGCTAGGATCTATCACTTTAGTTTAATTTTTATAAAGTATTGATTTTGATGACACCTTGTCTGCAGTGCAATTTGGAATTACTTGGGGAGCTTCAAACAGAATACCTAGGCCTGTGTCCCACCTCCATACTTCATGATTTAATTAGTCTTCTATGTGGCCTGGGCCTTGAAATGTTTACAAGAGCCTCCAGATGATTATTCTGTGCAGACGAGTTGTAGAATCACTGAACTAGGATAAGAATATTTTACAGGTGGCAAGGCACGTTCAAAATACGCTAGTCTAGGAATGTAAAGTGTGATTGATTTAAAGACAGTGATTTTCTCTCCCCTTTTTTGTAGTGTTTGATTAATTTAAATGTAAAAGGGATGTTATATAAGTTCTGAAAAGTAAGTTGGATTACAAATATTTTTATAAATTCAGTCACCTAAGATGTGGTTACACATGGTAACAATGGTCATTTTTCTTTTTTTTGAATGCCTGTTAAACTATTGCCCCTCAAATAATCTCGAAGTATCCTTGAAAAATTAATAAATTGGCATTTTTTCTGTTCCATCAGCTAGTATACGTATCTACAAGTGTACAGTTATTATCAAGGTGGTGCCACTACTGATTCCAGCTTTGACCTCTCTCCAGACATCTTAAATTTCACTCCTTATTCAGCATGCATCCCATTATATTCTAACTACAGTATTTTCATATACATCTTGCTTACTGTACTCTTGAGATTCTCAAAGGCAAGAGCAATGTCTTTTGAGGAACATTTTTAAAAGTCCCAAACATACAGATACAATTTGATGAGCTTTCACAAACCAAACATACCCATTTCACTGGCACCTGGATTGTAAAACAAGATAGTATTATACCAGCATCCCAGGAGTCTTCCTCATATCTCTTCCAGTCACTCCCCTCAGGTTGCTTTTAACTTTCTCATTTAATTTTAAAGTTCTTAAATGTGCTATTCTGAAGTCTGAAGCTAAGTGAACTCTTCCATATGTGTATAGTACAGTCCTATAACCGTCATCTGGATAGAGATAATTTCTAACACTCACTGTTTCCTCATGCCCCTTCCCAGCTTCCCCCACCCTCCACCATTCTGACTTCTATAATTACTGATCATTTTTGCCAAGCTGTGTCTTAATCTTTGTATTAGTGTGACAACCACTTTTAAAACAATAAATTTAGAAGTGTATTGTACTTGTTCTGTGGTCTGCTTTCTTTTCGTAACTTCTGTCATGACTATTTTCCATGTCATATGTATTATTTAAATGTTTTTAAATATTTTTATTGATTGTGTAATGTTTTGGTATAGATGAGTTTTTAAAATATTACTATATTGTTAAGTACTTATTTTGTTTCTAGTTTTTCCTATTTTGTTTCTAGTTTTTCCCTTTTATAATTGTGGTGAACAATCTTTATAAATCAAACCGTGATCACTTCTCTGAGATTTCCTCAATACAAATGCTTGTGGAATTTACTAGGTCTAAGAGTATGGTCCTTTTAAAGGCTGTGGATCTATATTTCCAGGTTGCCTACTGGAAAAACATACTAATTTATATGTCTTATAACAATGTCTGAAAATGCCTATTGCATCCTTACCAAATTTTAAAAACATTAATAGAATTTTTTAGAGCAGTCTTAGGTTTACAGAAAATAAATTTTAGAGCAGTTTTAGGTACAGCAGGCATGTCTAACCTGTGGCCCAGGACAGCTCTGCATGTGACCCAACACAGTTTTTAAAAACATTATAAGATATTTCTGTTACCATTTTTTTAGCTTATCAACTGTCATTGGTGTTAGTGTATTTTATGTGTGGCCCAAGACAATTATTCTTCCAGTTTGGCCCAAGGAAGCCGAAAGGTTGGACACTGCTGGTTTACAGTGAAATTGAGCAGAAAAATTTGACAAGTGTATAATGACGTGTCTCTACCATTAAATCACACAGACCAGTTTTATTGCCCTAAACATTCCACGTGTTCCGTCAATTCTTCCCTGTCTCTAGTTTTCCTTTTTCAGAATGTCCTGTAGTTGAATCATACGGGTGTGTGTGTGTGTGTGTGTGTGTGTGTGTGTGTGTGTGTGTGTGTAGCCTTTTAAGGTTGGCTTCTTTTGCTTAGCAGTATGTCTTTTTGTGGAATGATAGTGGATTTCCTTTTATTGTTGAATAATATTCCATTTTACAGGTATACCATAATTTGTTTATCCATTCATCTATTGAAGGACCTCTTGATTACATCCATGTTTTGGCTATTGTGAATAAAGATACCATAAACATTCATGTGCAGGTTTTATTGTGGATAAGCATTCACCTCATTTGGGTAAATATCAAGGAGTACAACTGTTGAATCATATCAAAGTATGTTTAGTTTTGTAATACACTGACAAAGTGTCTTTACAAAGTGGCTATACCATTTGTTTCTACAAGCAATAAGAGTTAAATGTTTTGAAAAAACCTTTTTGTTGTTATATGTTTTAGAAGAGGTTACAGCAAAAGGTAATACAGTATATACAGTATACTGAAACATGACCGTTCAGATTACTGTGTTCATTTTAGTCTATCTTTGTTTCAGGTTTAATTCATTGAACAGGACTAATATCATACTACAACATTTGGTAAGTTTGGACTTTGTTTTGCTGGCATTAGAATACGATGTGTAATTTTAAATATCATTGTTAGGGAAACAGAAATGCTGGCAGGTGTTGATGACCTTGGTATACCATGATTCCTAACTTCATAGTGTCAAGACTTGACAGATATAACTTGTAGGAGGCAGGATGAGGTTATAGATAAGAGAATTCATCTTCAAGTTGGAATGACTGGGCTTTAATAATGGGCTCACTACTTGGGCAGATTATGTAGTACTCTTAGCCTCCTTTTTGACAAATATAAAATGAGGATAATGGTATCCACCTTAGAGTGCTTATGAATAATAACTCATTTAAAAATCTAGCTGAATTCTTTTATATAATAGTTTTATTGGCGACTCTTGTTCCCTTCCAGAGCATAGATATCCTTAGTTTACCACAATGCAAGAAAGAAATAATTTTTATTCATTTTTATATTTGCTATAGACTGTTTCTGTCACCCCAAAGTTAGGTTAAAGTCTACCCCGAGTGTGATGGTAATTAGAGGTGGAGCCTCTAGAGGTGGGAGGTGATTAAGTCAGGAGTGTTGGGCTCTCATGAATGGTATCAGTGTCCTTACAAAAGACTCTAGAGAGCTTCCTCACCTCTTTTGCCTTGTGAAGGAGGACAAAGTGTGAAGTCAGCCATCTGTGAACCAGAAAATGGGACCTCACCAGACACTGAATCTGCAGGTGCCTTTATCTTAGATTTTCCAGCCTCTAGGACTGTGAGAAATATGTTTTGTTGTATAAATCACCCAATCTATGGTCTGTTTGTTATAGCATCTTTATACATACACCCTCATTCAGCCCAGGAAGTACCTTGCATATAACAATGACAAGTTACTCTGATATGGTACCTTAAAACCAAAATTTTGTGGTTAGTTTTTGATTAATGCATTTGGTGGCAAGATATGACTTGAATGTACTTGAAGCTCTTTTTGTCTTTATCCTAACTAGTGCAAATATTCGTGGCTTGGAGGAGAATTATTGAAGCATTTGACCCCAAGTCCAATCAGGGTGTTTCATGTAGTATATAATAAGTACTTTGCTACCTTTCCAAAAACCTAGACAATTTTCTGAATTCTGAAATGCATCTAGAATCAAGGGATTATGGCCTTATCCCTATTTAATGGATAGAAATTGAGGGACAGAAGCTAAGTAATATGCCCTTATGTCATACAGTTAGTAAATAGGAGATGGGATTTAAATCCAGGAGACCTGGCTCCATAGACTTACCTACTGCACTCTCAAGCCTCTGGCAGAGTAAATATTGCAAAGTGTTTCTCAGTTAAGCCTAAGTAGCGATGGGCATATCAAGATTGGAATGTCTCTTCTTATTCATATTTATTTTACTCAGCTGATATACATGAGAGTGTAGGAGTTTCCTGGAGAACGAACTTGGGACAATGTTAGTGATTCGTATTTGGACATATACACACAGGTGTAATGTAATAGAAAGACATGACAGAATCCAGATCCAGGAGGCTGTTGTGACCTGGGGCATAAACCACATTGGGAGAAGGATAATAAATTGGACTCTCACCAATTCTCACCAGCCTGTGGGCTGAATGGTTCTAGTTTGCAATGTTCTCCTTCACGTGTGCCTCAGAGTTAGGCTGTATCCCAAGTAGTCTCTCTGTGACCCTTCTCAGAGCCAATAGAGAAACCTTTTCATTGCATACTTGGATGATAGAAATACGCCACTGATGGCAGTGCTGTAGGAAGAGTGATGAAAATTGTTTAGGAGAGACAGATTTGTTGGTAAATTTGTTTTTTAACAGTTGAGTTAGGGTGCTATGTAGTTAACTCCTATGATAAGAAAATACTGTGTAGCAGGCATTTATTTAGAAATTAGGGCACAGACCTCTGGAGCAGTAAAGATATAGATGCAGGTTTGAGCCAGCAGCTTAGAGATAATTTTAGATGAAACAGATATTATCACAAAAGAGAGAGAATAGAGAGCACAACCAAGGACAGTTTTAGCGAATCTATAAACTGTTAACATGGGGAGGAATTGTCTGATCTGGTTTGAAATTACTCAAGTGAAGCTTGTTAGCATTTATTAAATGTTTTTGATGCTAAGAATTATACTTGTATTGTGCTTTCAGTCATTTTTGTGTTACAGTAATTTAAATTTAGCGGCATTCTTCAGCGTTGGCTGGTAATTGATGAAAATCTTAGGAGTGGGAAAGGTCTGAGACTGGATAAAGGAGAAAGTCAGTAAGGTATATCAAAAGAAACATGTTCTGCTATAGGTAGACCATTTCTGTGGGTATGTCTTTTGAGTTGCAACCCTGTTCAATGGCAGAGGATATTACATACAGTGAAAGGTGCTTGCTTAAGACTGGGACTTGAATATCCACATTGTGAAGCTTGTCTTAGGGTGGTGTCACAGCAGGACTGCATCAGTAGAATTAGGGATTATTCATTCAATTTATTAAGCATTTTTGGGATACCTACTATGAATCAGACATGGCTTTCCCTCAAAGGAAAGGTTCGTTTCTCAGAAGTGTTTTCCAAAATGTAACCATAATGTGTGGAAGACACTGAACCAGAGTCTCAGGGGTATGGCTTTCACAAGTGTTCTGTTCCTCCACCAGCAGTGGGGTGTCTTCCCCCACCACCCCGGTTTCTTTTCCACAGTGGTGGTTGGTATAGTAAGATCCTTGTGCTATGATTTTGAAGTGGTTACTCCTGGGGATGAAAACTTTTATTTTATAGGCCTCCACTGTAGTGTGGGACGATACCAGAGCCCTGAGCTGCAGGCTTTGAAGCCCTTCTTTACTTCCCTGCTGATTTAGCCTTTTGTTCTATATGGAAAATGAAGGGAAAGGATTTAGCTGTGCCTCTGTCCCCCCTGCCCCAGCACCATGCAGGGGAACTTTTTTGATCTTCCCTGAGGAGAGCCTGATTGTATCTTAGGAGGCAAAGGGAGCCAGGGTGAGAGCTCTCCTTGACTGTGACTCCTGGGAGCTTCTTCATACTATCATATTTGCCCTCACTTGACTTATAGCAAGTCATCATAAATTCTAGTTAATCTTCCTAAAGGCTTTGCCTGAGGTATGCAAATATGGTCCTTTGTCTCCCTGAAGGCACCTGTCTGTCTTCAGATTTTACAAGGGCTGTTTTCTTTGTGATGATTTTCTGATTGAGTTCACCAAAAGTCATTAATTTATAGTTTCTTCAACATTTTTTCCCCTGTATAAAATCAGGAGGAGCATATTTTCAGCTCTGAACATCTCTGAGCTGAAATCAAATAATAGAATTTTTAAAAGATTGCCTTTAATATTGGTTGATAATTTATGCAAAGTTGCACAGTGAAAACAGTCATGAAACTTTTTTTTTTTTTTTTTTTTGCTTTTAGCTGACAGATCTGACTTGGTTCAAGTAATAAAGAAATGTGGGGGAAGCCGGGATGGCTCGGTGGGTTGAGTGCTCACTTTGCAGCGCTGGGGACCGGGGATCAAGTCCCGGCCCCGGCCCGTGCGGAACCATGTGCTGAACTGGGAGCTTCCCCAGTTCAGTTCTCTCTCTGTCTCTGTGTGTGTGTGTGTGTGTGTGTGTGTGTGTCTCTCTGTCAAAAATAAAAATAAATAAATAAATAAATAAATAAAAAACAATAAAAATAAATCTTTAAAAAAAAAAAGAAATGTGTGGCCAGAGATCAAAGTTTATTAATAGAGGCATACCTCATTTTATTGAGCTTCACTTTCTTGTCATTTGCAGATACTACATTTTTTTACAAATTGAAGGTTAATAGCAACCCTGAGCTGATCAAGTCTATCAGTGCCATTTTTTCAACAGCATTTGTTCACTTCATGTCTGTGTCACATTTTGGTTAACTTCTTAATATTTCAAACATTTTTGTTACTATATTTGTTATGGTGATCTGTGATTAGTGATCATTGATGTTACCCTGGTAATTGTTTTGGAGACATCACAAAACACACTCATGTAAGATGGAGAACTTAATAAATGTGTGTTCTAACTGCTCCACCAACTGGCTGTTCCTCTTCTCACTGCCTTTTCCTCAGCCCTCCCTATTCCCCATGACACAACAATAATGAAATTAGGCCAATTAATAACTCACGATGGCCTCTAATTATTCAAATGAAAGGAAGAGGTGCCCATCTCTCACTTTCAGTCAAAAGCTGTAAATGATTAAGCTTAGTGAGGAAGGCATGTTGAAAGCCATGATAGGCCAAAAAGCTAGGCCTTTTGTGCTAAACAGCTGGAGTTGTGATTGCAAAGGAAGAGTTTTTTATGGAAATTTTAAGTGCTACTCCAGTGAACAAATACATGGATGATGAGGAAGCAAAACAGACTTATTGTTCACTTGGAGAAAGTTTTAGTTGTCTAGATAGACGATCAAACCAGCCACAACATTCCTTTAAACCAGGGGTCTCCAAACTTTTCAGCCCGCGGGCCGCATTAACTATCAAACAGCAGTTTGGGGGCCGACTACACACTCGAGGTTCAAATAAAAAAGAATCAAAACATAGATGTTGTTTTTAATTATTTATTTAATATTATTTTATTCAGATAAAAAGGTCTCCACGAGCCAGATGAGAGGGCCTCGCGGGCCGCATCTGGCCCGCGGGCCATAGTTTGGAGACTTTTGGTTTAAAGTTAAACCAAAGCCTGATCCAGAGCAAGGCCCTAACTCAAATTCTGTGGAAGCTGAGAGAGGTGAGGCAGCCACAGAAGAAAAGTTTGAAGCTAGTAGAGGTTGGTTCATGAAGTTTAAAGAAAGAAGCCATCTCCATAACAAATGTGCAAGGTAAGGTAGTAAGATATCCAGAAGATCTAGCTAAGGTAATTACTATGTTTTAACTGTAAAATTAGGGGGTCGTCTTATACGCCCGGTCGTCTTATACGCCGGAAAATACGGTAATGAGGGTGGTCACACTAAACAGCAGATTGTCAATGAAGATGAAATAGCTTTGTACTGTTTGGGAAGAATATGCCATCTAAGACTTATAGCTAGAGAGGAGAAGTCAATGTCTGGCTTCAAGCCTCAGAGGACAGGCTGACTGTCTTGTTTGGGGCTAATGCAGCTGGTGACTTTAAGTTGAAGTCAGTGCTCATTTACCATTCTGAAAATCCTAGGGTCCTTAAGAATTATATTAAATTTCCTCTTCCTGTGCTCTACAAATGGAACAACAAAGCCTGGATGACAGCATATCTGCTTACCACATAGTTTACTGAATATTTTAAGACCACTGTTGAGACCTGCTCAGATATAAAAGATTCCTTTAAAAATATCACTGCTAACTGGCAATGCACCTGGTCACCCGAGTTCTATACAACAAGATTAATGTTGTTTTCCTGACTGATAACACAACATGCATTTTGCAGTTCATACATGAAAGAGTAATTGCGACTTTTAAGTCTTAGTGATTGCTCTGATGGATCTGGGCAAAGTGTTGAAAACCTCTGGAAAGGACTCACCATTCTAGATTCCATTAACATGTAGCTCAGGATGGTATATAAACTTAAATTGCCTGACTGCCTTGGGGTCTCATACTTTTGTTTTGGCCTCTATATATCAAATTAATTTTTTTTTCCTGTTAAATCTGCCTTTTTATTATAAGGGATCTCACCCAATAACCCAGAAGGGCAGAGGGGAAATTGTTTTTCTTCCCCAACAGTATTGTGGAATAAAAGATTTATTGTGAGACTAAGATTTTATACTTCACTGCCAAAATCTGGGTCTAGAGAAGGAGTTAGAGGATCTGAAAAGTTACTCATCATCCGTCTTACTTACGTACTGGCACTGGTGGGCTAGTAGGAACTTGGAAGAAAATCTGGGAAGCCCAGCACTTCCAGGGATGGTGAAGGAGAGGTGATGGTGGGTGAAGTCTGTGGAAGGCTGTGTCTGCTGGTAGGCTGGTGAGAGGAAGAACAAGTTGAAACTTGCTAGCACTTTCAGAATAATGGCTGCTATTCTACTTCCATTTCTAAAGTTCACTTAAATTTTTATTTTGACCAGCTAACTCATAACCATTCCAAGAAGGAAATTCCAGGAAATATAGTCTCTGCATTTCCAGGTGTTTACAGTATAAGATGGTCACAGCTTACAATCTGGCTCTCGCTGGTTGTTTGCTATACTTTTTTTTCTTGGCACACTACTTATTGGTAGGCTTCATTTTAGCTGTAATTTATGGCACTGCCTAGCCTGGCACTGCACAGGTACTTATGGGGCAAGGGACCTTCAGATTTGGTCCTATACACCTGGAATGGATTTGAGTGATATTAAGGTAGTAAGTATGATTTCTGTAGCTTTCAAATGTTTTTTATACTTATGTAACTATAAAAAAGTCATGACTGATATTACCTACCCATGTGTAGACATTTCCATTGAGCTAAAATTTATCTTAACTTCTATGAAATGAGAAATTTTCATAATATTTTACCTGTTTAGTTTAACAGGGACCAGAAACATTATTCAGAACTATCTAGTAGGTGTTCACTTCTAACCTGATTTTCTTGGCAGTGTTAGCTCTGAAGACTTCCCCCAAATCATAAGGTTATATTTTGCTACACATATTACCGGTACTTTCAAACTCTCTCTAATACTCCATATCTATTTTTCTGAAAAACTGTATGGTGACAAAGATTGTGTATTTCTGAAAACGTTAAAATTGTTTTAAAATTTTGTGAAAGATTGCTGCTGAAATTTTAGAAATAAAGCATAGTGCAATGGAGAAAATTAAAATAACCAATAATCCTACCCAGTTCTAATCTCTAAACATTTTGGCATATTTCTTTCTGATTTTTATCTCATATATGTTAGCTGTTTTTGACCCTTTTTCAGTTAGCATCATATTATGAAACTTTTATATATACCATTAAATATTCACATACATATTCACCAATAACTGTAAATGAGTATCATAAATAATGATTATCATAAGTTAGGTGTTGTACATTTTGATATTATAAATAGTTGAAGCAAACATCCTTATTTTCCTTTTCTTTGAGACAATCTTGAATAAACCAAATATTCATTATGCTTATAGATGAAAATTTGGAAAATATAGAAAAGAAGGTGACTCAAAATCATTGTTTATAATTTGAGGTATATATAGCTATTCCTTTTTTCTGTGTGTGTATATATTTTAACACACAGTATACTATAATATAAATATTTCACTGTGTGCTTGTTCTTGAGTATAAATTTTTAAAGTAGAATTAGTTCTTAAATATAAGAACATTTAAAAGATCTTTCATATACATTGCCAAGTTGCTTTCTCTTTATACTTTCCCCTGTAGATGCTTTTATTTTTAAAAGTTATTCATTATGTGACCACTGCAGTTGTATTTGTTGACATATATTATAGTTCCATGTATGCTGGATTGTATCTGTGTTCTGTGCTCCTTTAGCTGGTCAGGAAACTTGATTCATGTATATCTTCAACATTATAGAAAAATTTAACAATTGGAAGTCTGGGTTCTTTTATGATTTTTGTGTATAGTTTTCTTTTGCCACACCTTTTCTTTAGTTTCAATAAAGAAAATGAAAAATGTATTTTTCTAAGTCATATAACTTACTATATTTTAAACCTAACATAGTACTTTAAAATAATTATTTAAAATACTTTTTTGAATAGGTAGTAAAAACAAATGGTACAAAATTCAAAAAGTTCAAAGGGGCCACACAGTAAAACATCTTCCCAGCCCTGTCTCTCAGATACCCAGTTCTCTTTCCTGGAAGCAGCCATTATATTTAGTAATGCCTTGGGTATCCATCTAGACATCTGTTGTTTTATATAAATTTGTATGTGTACATGTACACAGTGGGTGGGTAGCATAGTAAACATACTATCTGCACTTGAGATTGTTCCATAACAGTGTATGGAGAGGTAGCTGCCTTGTTCTACTAAAAGGCTCCACAGCACGCACTTGTATGAATGACTATAATTTAATTAGTCTTCCACTGATCATTTCCAGTGTCTTTCTATTATAAATGACACCGCAGTGACTATGCTATATATTTCATTTTACCTGTATGTAAATACATGTGTAGGGTAAGTTTCTGGAATGACATTTACTGTCAGTATGTATGTTTTTGAAAAATGTGTTGTCCGATTGTTTTTCATAGGCTCTGTTGTATTTTATGCTCCCACAGTATGTCTGTTTCCTCACACTGTAGACATGACAGAATATCAGACTTTTTTATATTTGTCCATTTGATTAAGAAACTATATCTTACAATAGTTAGAATTGTAAGTTTTAATTTTTGAATTGAAATTTCTATTGTTTGACAGCCCTTCCTGTAACCTTATTAAGTGAATTTAAATTATTAAATTTCTACCTGATAATAAATTTTAGTAAGAATTAAATCCAACATTAAGTGTACAACATCATTTTATAAAGGAGGACTTAAACATTGTGTAAAGGTGTTTAATGCTGTCAAAATAGGACTTCTGGGGTTTATTAGATTTTAGTTAATAAATATATGTTCTCCAGTTAAAATTTTCTAGTTTGTCTTTTAATTTTATATTGCACATTGTTCCTATGCTAGATTTAAAGCATTGTCCTTAAAGGAATGTTTTAAGTATGGTGGTGCCATTAGTCTTGTTAGTAATGTATAGCAGAGACTTGAGAAATTGCTATGTAGTTTAAAAACATGTTCCTTCCAGGTGCTGTATTACTCAGTACTATATGTTATATGAGCAGTGAGTCCTGGTGATTAAATTATGCTGTGTGAGGCCCCAAGTAAGCATATAAGCAAGTTCTACACAACTACATGACAACTATATGTAATATGACGAACCTGTCATATTACAATCTGGCTTCAAACTGCTTATTCCTACTTTCCCATCACTAATTTCTTCAATCAGTTTTTATTCTGCTCATGTTTAACATATTAATATTTTAAAGTATTCATTGCAATGTTTTATCATGTATCATTCTCTAGGATTCTCACTCCCCCACCCCCCTTTTTTCTTGGTATACATGAAGGCTCAGCTCAGATAGCACCCTTTAATTCAAGTTCTGGCAACTACTATAGTCAGAATTATTTGCCCTCTCTATTCATCTTTCTTTCTAAGCACCTAACATATTGCTTGATACACAGTAATAAATTTAAAGATTTAGGAGTATTTTATAGTCCAAGTAATTCTGGGACTGAGTTCTATTAGAAATGAGCCTACTTGGTTCACTTAGAAATAAAAATTAAAGTTAAGAGGTATGTATAGTTTGCTTTGGAATTGTCCATCTATGGAACTATAACTTTGTCAGATGTATGTATGTATTTAGTTATCCATTTGGTTAACTATCATTAATGTTGCATGAAAGATTTGTATTTGATATATATGTTTTGATGTTGATGTGTGACAAAAACTTAGTGAATTTTATTCTAAAGTTATTATTTGTTTACACAGAGAATGTCCAACCACACGGATGCAGCAGAAGTACTGTTGGAAAGAAAAGGTTGTGCAGGAGTGATAACACTAAATAGACCTAAGTTTCTAAATGCATTGAATCTTAATATGATTCGGCAGATTTATCCACAGCTGAAGGTTTGTAATTTTCTTAAAGCAATTATATAGATTCTTTTAAAAGTATATCTTAATAGTACATTTCTGGCATTCTCTCCCATAGAGTAATTGGACTCTCTTGGAACAATGCCCAAGCCCCATTGATTCTTGATTCTTCTTCAGTGGTTTCCGTGTAGTTACCCTAGTAACAGGGAGTTCATTGCCTCACGAGACAGCCCTTTCCACTTTTACATAGCTCTAAGTTTCTTCTTGTGTTCTGCCGTTCTTTCTTTGACCTTTTAACCAGTATTACTGGTTCTGCCTCATGGGGTATGAATGTACCAAATCTATTCTGCTTCTTTGTGACAGCTTTTTGGTTTGAAGACAACTATTTTTTAACTACTTGGCCAGCCTTTTCTTTGAGAAGGTCTTAAGCTTTTCTAAGTAAACAGTGTGGTGCTAGTAGAAAAGCATAACTTAAAGTCAGACTGCTTATTTTTGAAACTTGGATTTCTATTTATTAACTGTATAGATTGTGAATGCTAGTCTCTTTGTGTCTTACTTTCCTTAGCTATGAAATGGGGATGATAATATTTTATAGGTTTTTTTGTAAAGATGAAGTGAAAACAGTGTACCTAATTCGGTCAGCCACATAGGTGTTAATTAGTTCTCCCTTGGTCTTCTGTTCCTTAATTCTTCATTAGATGAATCTCTTCTCTATTCTGCTTTATCTATTTGGAACACTATAATATGTCCTTAAATGTGATACTGAGAAATAAGCCAAGTGTTTCAGATTAGAGTTGGACCACAGGGAAAGAATGTAGAAACTTTCATGTCAGAATGCCGTATTTCTATTAATGTAGTCCAGTATTGCCTTAACCTTTTGGACAGTCACATCTGTTCAGCTCTATATCTTCCATGTGCATTTATATTTTTTTCCTCAAGTGTAGAATTTTTGGAGCCTCTGTTAATTTTTCTGTCTCTAATTAACTGATTTTGTTATTTGGTACATTGTTCTAGTCTTGAATTTACATTGGTTGCCTTTTGATACTTTCACCCTACTTAATTATAAGTTGTCCTTGTCAACTCCAAATCAATTCCAGATTTGATCTACATAAGTGTTTTCACTCTATTACTTACAAATTTGTGAGTAGGACAGAGCTATATATCACCACAGTAGAAAGGTTATTGCTCTATTTATCAACACTCTTTGGATTGGTGTTCACCAGGTTTATAAGCTTATGTAACATGTAGTATTATGAAGCCCATATTTTTTGACCTTGTTTTAAAAGTTGTCATGGCAGAGATTTCAGATGCCATCATGAAATTTGGATCACAAAATGTATTCATTTAGCAACTTTGTTGAAATAGCCTCTAATTTATGTCAGAAAATAAAATGAAGTTGGGATTCATTCTTTTGGATATGCTTTATAAAGCTTATACTTTATATACATCTATATACTATATTTATCTATATATGTATATGTGTATATATGCATTTGGATATATCTTTAATGAGTTTGTATTGATAATATGTTTATACCATCTTCTTTCTAGAAGTGGGAACAAGATCCTGAAACTTTCCTGATCATTATAAAGGGAGTTGGTGGAAAGGCTTTCTGTGCTGGGGGTGATATCAGAGGTAAAAACTTCATTTTTCTCTCACCTATATGCTTTTTATCTCTGATAAAATAGAACTGATAAATTTATTAGCAAATATTTGCAGTACTTCATAATTTGCTTTACTTTTTAGATTTTTTGGTTTTAATTTTAATACATTCTTATGTAGTTAAAGTAAAAATTTAAAGACTCACCTTTTATAGTTAATATTGGAAAAGTGAGAATAGTAGTTTATTTATTTATTTTTATTTTTTATTTATTTTTTTTGTTTGTGACAGAGAGAGAGAGAGAGAGAGAGAGATACAGAGACAGAGAGAGAACTGAACTGGGGGCACTCCCCAGTTCAGCACATGGGTCCGCACAGGCCGGGGCAGGATTTGATCCTGGGTCCCCGGTGCTGCAAAGTGCGCACTTAACCCACTGAGCCATCCCAGCTTCCCCAGAGTTTTTTAGTTTAAACTACATATATGCCCTTCAGGTATCTTTTCTCTCTCCCTGAATCATCCCAAACAAAATGTCCAGTGATGGTTATGTGAGTCCACATTTTGATTTAGAATAGCTGATATTACGCAGTTCAGTTCGTCACATAATCTGACAGGCCGTATTGAGTGATTTGCCATTCTCCAGATGATGACATGCTCTCACGCCTGTGCTTTCCTGCTGTTCAGGATCCCAAAGCAGGAATATACTTAATTATAGCAGTTATCCTATTACATTATCAATATATATTTATGTGTGTTTAAATGAACATGCTGAGATAAATAAAAAGATTAATTCTTATCTTTCTAATTGTTTAGGTCTATCTGTCTGACACAGTTAACTATTAAAAACAAGAGAGAAATGTTTGTTTTCAGGATCAAAGTCATGTACTCATTGTTATCACTTTGGGTTGTCAGTATTTTATATACACTGAAAGCTTACATTTTGTAGTTTCTTATGGAATTAGTAATGGTTTAGGGGTGGTTTTTCCTTGTTTTTATTTTGTATATAATATGAATATTTTAATTGTGTTAAGATAGTAATGTAAATTTATATTACATTTACAAATTTATATGAACCAATAGGAAGAAACAAGCTTGATTCAGAACATAATTTCAAATACCTATTAAATTTAGAGTAAATAAGTCTTAAAATTGCAGTTTAAATTTTTGATAGCTTAAACTGATTTGTTAACTGAATTGTTTTTGAATTTATTGTTTTGCCCACAGTGTGAATATTTTTAAAACAATGTTTTTCAGCCTGGAATTAACCTTTCCCCAGGAGTTGGGCCTACTATCTTGTTAATTTACAGATGAAAAAAAGCCTTGTGTATTGATTTTAACTTTTTTTCACTGTGAACTACTTTTTACATAGACCTAACTTTAATTGATGTTTGGAAGTACAGTTACTAATTCTAGAATTATTTTAGTTTACATGTATAAAGCAATGGATTTCAATTCCAGGAAATTTAGTTATTTTAAAGATCATAGTCCAAGATGATAAATGGACATTCAAAAAAAATTATTTTAAATGATATTATGAACATTATTTTACTTTATATGGAACTAATTGATTAGAATAAGTCTGGAAGGAAATCTAAAGTTTTTGAGGTGAAAGAGCATCAGTCAATAGGCAATACAGTTTATATTCCTTTCCTTTTAGAATTGGTAAGCAGTGATAAAGACTAAATAACAAATAGATCATTTTTTAGGGGACATACGTCAGTGAAAGCCTCAGAATGACAAAACTAGATATTAGTCTTTTAAAACTACTTATTTCTTGATTTTAGTCTTTTCTGCCTATGTGCCTTTGTAGGTAATTCCTCTACTCAAAACTTCCCCCCTGTCACTTTATAGGAAATCCCTGTAATGTTCAAACTTGACTCATACTTACGTCTTCTTGCGGACCTTCTTTTAATAATGCTCCCATTCCCACAGCACCCCAACCTAATAGTGATCATAGCACAAGAACTATATTTTAGAAATCTTTCTGATTAGTCTGAACTTCAGGGTAGCCATCATACATTGCTGTCTTGTTATCGACAGCATCTAAAACAGTGCATGATATCTGGGAGATGCTTAATTAATGTTCCATGGCAAAATGAATATGGCTGAAATGTGTAACTCGATGGAATGTATATTTCTGTGTGTGTATGTATAATATGCTTTGTGTTAAGATATATTGCTAAAGGAAATGTATATTCAGCAAATGTTTATTCAGGTGCTACAGAAAACAATCCAAAAGAAAATGCATTTTATGGCAATATATAACTTCTAATTTAAGTGTAACACTTTGTAAGAAGTTCTTAAGAATTTTTGCCTTGAAATTTTGGCATTGGACTCTGAATCTGGGGCTAACTATAATATGTCTGTGGCATGGGCAGCTTCAAAACTTTAACAAGCCATTCTAGAGTTTCCCTCTGATTCTTAATTATCACAATATTTTTAATTTATTTTATTTGACTATGTTGACTGGAAAATACTTTATTTTTTTAAATTTGTAATCCTTTTTATTTTTGTAGTGGTTTCAGAAGCTGCAAAGGCAAGACAGAAGTTTGCTCAAGAATTCTTCAGAGAAGAATATATACTAAACTATGCCATTGGTATGTGTGCTCTGCTGAGAACTTTGACAATGGAATCAAGGAAAGCAACACAGTATGAATTATTAAAAATCTAATCAATAAACACTCTTATTTAGTCTTTTATATGCTATGTGCCAGGCATAAATAAATTTGATTAAACGGTTCTAACTGCTCATTCCAAAACAGTTCACACTTTCTATAATAGTAGGCTGTACTTAACTACTATTTGTCATACGATCAATATGAAGACATGGATTCTGATCATATGGGTGGCTTTCTTGGAAAACAAACTTGGGTCCCAGTTTTCTCTATATATAAAGTGAAGTATTTCCTAATTCTTTTTTTTTTTTTTAAAGATTTATTTTTATTGTTTTTGACACAGAGAGAGAGAGAGAGATACACAGTCAGAGACAGAGAGAAGGGGGAGGGCCCAGAACAGTCTCCATAGTTGCACATCATTGGTTTTTCCATAGTTTCATTCCACCGGTGGGAGTGGGGCTGCACGGCAGGAACTGGGCCGGGGTCTTCACCCCGATGAGAACTAAACTGGGGGCACTCCCGAGTTCAGCATATGGGTTCACGTGGGCTGGGGCCAGGATTCAATCCTCGGTCACCCGGGGCTGCAAAGTGAGCGCTTAACCCACTGAGCCATCCCGGCTTCCCATGTCCTAATTCTTGAGGAACTCTGGGATGAAAGTTTCTTTATAGTTGATGTTCCAGATTTCATTGGAAGTGAAGCGGTACTTACTTTTATCAAGGATGTGTTTCAAATATTAGATTGCTGGTAATAATATAATACATACCTGAGTACCCACCAGCCCAGAATGAACGCACATAAGGATTTCATTTTTGCTTGATATTTTAAAATTTATATAAAAGAAATATACTACAAGTTTTAAAATTACAATTCAGCTTATTTTGTTGCTTTCTTCAATGCCATTTCTTTCTCTCCCCAGAAGAAACCATTATTCCTCAGAAGCAACCATTGTCATTAATTTGTAGTGTATCCCGCTAGGCTCTACTCTGTATTTTTACTACATATTTTTGAGCAAAAATACTATTAACTTTGTGCTTTTGAAGTTTACATAAATGTTATTTTAATATATATATATATATATATATATATATATATATATATATACCATTCCTTAAGTTCTTTTTAATAAGGAATGTAACTGGTCTGTAGTATTCAATATTATGAATATATCTCACATTTATTTATTTTATAATAATGGATATTTTAGGTTATTTCAGATTTTTACTAATACACATTGTGGCACCTTTTATGTGTGCCCCTTAATGCCCATGTGCAAATTTCTCTGAAATAATAGAACTGGCAGAATGGATGGATCATAGAGTTTATATGTTTTCATTTGTTTCCAAATTCTTCTCAGAAATCCAAATCTGTTTTCTACCCGAGCTTTCCATCATTTTTGGTTGTTAAAGTTTGCATGTTTAATATGATATTGAGGCTTTAATTTGTATTTTATTGAACACTGGTAAGGTAGAATGTTTTCTTATGTTAATGAGTTAGATTTTCTGTTCAGTTTTATCCTTTGTTTATCTTTCTATTGGATTTCTTGTCTTCTTACTGACTTTGTAGGTCTTTATGTGTTCTGGATTCTTCTCTTTTTTAGATTATACATATTATAAGTATACTTTTCTAGCCTTACTTTATCTTTTGGAATATACAGGTTTTTATTTGATGGAATGTATTCATTCTTTCCCTTTATGATTTCTTCTTTTTTGCATTAAAAAATGCCAGTTAACACTGTGGATAATTAAAATGTTCTGTCATATTTTCTTTTAATGGTTTGAATATTTTGTTTCTTTATACTCTTAAATCTTCACTTAAATTTTTTTGCATGTGTCTTCTAACTTTCCTATTCTAACTAGATGTTGGTAAACCTTTTATTAAGAAGTAATGCCTTTCTCACTGATTTTAATGATACCTCTCATGTCTAGTTTATACATATTACAGGTTTACTTCTGGGCTACTTTGTTCATTGATCTATTTGTTTGTACTTATGTTGACACTATAGTGTCAAAATTATTATAGCTTTAAGATGTGTCTCTATGTGATGGAACAACTTGCCCTTGTTTCCTTTTAGAATTGTCTTGGCTATTTATTCTTGGACTTTTGACCTTCCATATGAATTTTGGAATATTTTTGATCCCACAGATGATTCTATTGAGATTTTGATTGGCATTATAATGAATTTTAGATTCATTTGAAGATAGTTAATTAACATTTCTGATACTAAGTCTTATTACCCATTAATGTGTCCTAACTCTTTATTCATGCATACTTAAAAAAAACTTAATGGAATTATAATTACATACTATAAAATTTATCCATTTCAAGTATACAATTCAATAATTTTTAGTAAACTGTGCAACTGTCACCATAAACCTGTTTTAGAATATTTTCATCGAATTGACTTTCATGTCTTTTTCATGTTTTATAATTTTCTCCATAAAGATAATCTTTTTTTTTTTTAAGTTTTGTTCTTAGGTAGCTTATGTTTATTGTTACTACATTTTGTGGTATTCTTTCTATTACATTTTCTAATTTCTGGCATATAAAAAATGCTTTTGGTTTTAATAGTTGTTTTATAGTCAGCAACCCTGTTGAAATTATTAATTCTAATGAGATTTATATAGCTTCACTTGGCTTTTCTACTAGGCAGTCCTACCATGTACACATACTTTTTTTTTTTTAATCTTTTTCCAATCTTTATATTTATGATTTTTCTTGTTATATTTTGACTAGGACCTCATATAATGTTGAATGATTGTAGTGTTGTCTTATTTTTGATGTTCATGGCAAAGCTTTTAAAATTTAATTCTTTAGTATTTTATAGATACTTTTTTTTACCAAGTTATGTACTTTACTTCTATTCCAGATTTGTTAGGGATTTTTTTTTTTTTAAGTTGTAGTGCTGGTGGTTGTTATCAAGTGGTTGAGTATCTGCTTTCTCTGACTTTTGTCTCCACTCCTGGGCAGAAACTTAATTGAATTCCTTGATCAGTAGATAGAATTTTTCTAGTTATGTTTTAACAAATTGAATAGCTCTTCCTAGCATGAAGCTTTGTGCAGGTAACTTATTACATAATATATGTGGCCCAGAATTTACTCCCATTTGAAAACATACACACACGAATAATCTTTGACTGTAGTTTACTCAGCTATTGACTTTGAGTTTCTTATTTGTTCCTGGCACCTGAGGATTTCCCTTGTTTGGCTTTGAACTTGAATATACATGTAAATTCTATTTCTCATAGAATTTCTGTCTTTGAAGTAGGAGTTGGGGAAAGAGGCTTTTTCTCACGTTAGCTCCATGAGCCAAATTGAATGGACATCGCTCACTTTCTTTACGTGTAAAATTCTATATATCAAATTTACTTAGAATGTTTTCTTCTAAAAATTTATACCAGCACTGTCTATCAGGACGTTCTGCAATGAAGAAAATATTCTTTATCCTGTCAAGTATAATAGCCACTAGTCACATGTGGCTAATGAGCACTTGAAGCTAGTATGATCAAGAAGTTGAGTTTTGGGGAAGTTGGGATGGCTCATTGGGTAAGCACTCACTTTGCAGCCCTGGACCCTGAGGATCGAATCCCGGCCCTGGCCCATGCAGACACATATGCTGAACTGGGATGTGCCCCCAGTTCACTTCTTGCTGGGGCCTGTGCGGGAGGCTCCTGGCCCAGTTCCTACTCTGCGCAGCCCCACACCCACCTGTGGAGTGAAACTATATGGAAAACTAATGCTGTCAACTGTGAAGACTGCTCTGGGCCCTCCCCCTTCTCTCTCTGTCTCTCTCTGTCTGTGTCTGTCATAAAACAAAAATAATTTCAAAAAATTGAATATAAAATTTTGTATGTAATTTTAATCTGAATAGCTACATTTGGCTGGAGGCTATAATTTTAGACAGTGTAGTTTTACATTAAATAAAAGGAGATGTAAAACATCTCTAAGTAGTTTGAAAAGAGTTTGGTAAAATGTTAATATACAGAGAGAAAGCCTTTAAGATATAATATCTATACATTGTAATGACATTTTTGTCAATAAGGAATTTGTTATATCCTCGCTTTATCTCCTGCATCCCCAATTAGTTTCTAATATTTTATACCTGAAACATGCATGCACCTATACATATGTATATCTGTAAATACACATCTGTGTGTGTCTGTGTGTATGTATCTATTTCAGTTGGTAGAGGAATTTTTTATCATAGTTTCTAGGGGATTATAGTTCAAAATGGAAGGCTATGTAAATCTTTGTGAATATGAAATTAGATTTGGGTTTTGGTGGCTTGTTTGGCAAATTGAGAATGTTTACAGAATTGTTAGATGGATCAAAACTGTATTTTCATACTGGTCTTTTGGTAAGGAAATAATATTGGCAACAAGCTGTAACAGAAACTCAGTGATTTTACACTTTTATGTTGTGGGCAACTTCCCTGCTCAGAGGAAAAACAAAAAAGGGAGAGAAACAGTAAATATTTGAGCTGGAAGGGACTCCTGAGGCTATATAGTAAATCTTATCATGTAATAGATGAGTAAACTTATTTATGTATCATATATATGATATACACATATAACTTGTATGTGTATATATACACACATGTAAATTTGTATATTTATGTCTAATGCCAGTTATATACTGAATATAGTTGAATTGCCAGTTAATGTTAACGACGAAGCTGAGACTATAATCTGGGTCTTCTAACTTCTCATTTGTGCTTTTTTCTTTATGCTGCACTTTTCTTTGTATCCAGGCACTGCTCTAAATGTACAGAAGAAAATTATGTTCTTTAAAACACAACTAACTGTAAATAAACATCAGTGTCTTATGAAGCAACTGTTATTTTAATATCTCAATAGATGAATTATACAAGGCTTTCATTTGTTTCACATTGAAGTGTTGAGTTGTTAAATGATAATGAACAGATGATCATGATTTTTTATGGATTGACAATTAAAGAAGATATTTTAAAGCCATGCATTGTTTCACTTGGTATTTCTTGCAAGAATTTCCTTGGGAAAATACTCAGAGTTCATGAAGCATGTGAGTTTTGGAAAAAGTAAATAAATGTATTTTAAACATGGCAACTAATTACAGTTATGTTTCTTTTAGATTCTTGTCAGAAACCATATGTTGCATTTATTCATGGAATTACAATGGGTGGGGTAAGTAGACTGTTTTATTCTCATCATTAATATGTGAGTTGTATTAAAAATAAGTTAATTAGTAAGCATAAGTGAGGTGATAAATATAATACAATAGAACAAAATCATATTTGGTGCACCATACTAATGTAAAATGTTAATAATAGGGGAAACTGGATACCAAGTTTCTAGGAACATTCTGTACTGTATTCACAATTTTTCTGTAAATCCAAAACTTTTTCTAAAATAAAAATTTGATTAAAAAAAAATCAGATGCAAATAAAATTAATACCAAAATTTAAAAAAAAATCATATTTGGATTTTAGAGCCTTGCAAGTTGGGGACATAATATTTACTTATAGCACATTTAGACTATCTGTACCCAGAGGACTATGTTTTTAATTATGTTATATGCTATTTTAGCTTCTTGAATTACGAAGCTTTTTTAATTAACAGAACTCATTGAATCTTTTTTTCTTTAATGTAGAACCTTTATTCTGCTTATAAGTAAACTGATTATTTCCAACAGCTTGGGAAGAGAAACTAAAATGTTGTGGGTTTTTTTTTAAGACTGAATAGTGGGGATGTTTTTGCCTAAATTATATCTATTGCACAATATCTCACCTTAGTGAAACAGTGTTTGAATATTTTGTGAATATCAGTTGACAAATATTTATTTTGAGTCTGTACTCTTACAAAAAGTCTAATGTCATTGGCCTTGAATAACTTGATATTTATGTTACTAAATGGAGGAAACATGGATTACAGGCAAGTGGTAAATTATATGATTTTGACTATAACAGAGACAAACCTTTAAAGAAGTGAGAGGTCAGAATGAGTCTTCATGACAGGAAAAGGTAGGATTCAGGTAGATAGTAGGAGGCCAAAGAGTATATTTTAAAAAATTTACCTGTTCTAGTGTTTCAGAGATTTAATTATTGAGAATATAGGAAGTTCTCCTTTTCTAGTAGAATCACACTAGATGAAGCCTGTTGGAAAATGGGAATTGCTTTATATCTTACATATCATTTTGGGAGGGGATTCCACTAGCAGCTATTATTATTACGGAAAGCAGGATCAAGGGCAGTCTATACCTCTCTGCTTGTTGACAGGTACTAAGCATGAGTTGATTGTGTTTTAAAGAAAGTGTTAACATGAGGAAAATAAGAGCTCCCTGAAAAAAATACTGCAGAACAAGGGGAAGAAAAATTATCTGAAGAACTGAAGGAAGAGCTGCTCTGTGAATGTGAAAGGAACCAGGAGAAAAATGAAAACAAAAAACATTGGGCATACTTAATAATATGCAAAAAGATGTGCTCCCAATAAAATAGGAAAAACATCTCATACGGAGACAACAAGCTCAGATGAAAGGTGAACCAGGTTGAAAAGGGGAACCAGGAAACACAGGAAGGATGAATGGAAACTAAAATGCAATAGCCAAACTGACATTCCATTTTGAAAGCAATAGATTAGAAGGAGTCAAATTTAATATTACAAATAATGAAGTTGTATCTGTGGAGGGCAAACTGGAGTAGCTCTCACTTAAAAAGGACAAGCATAAAAAAGATGAGAATGAACATTTTGTGGTAATGAATATGAAAGATACTGAGAATCCAACAAAGAAATGATAAATACTCCATGGAGAGTAAATCAAACACTTGGAACAGAAATGATGGTCAGATATAATTAAAGATGACTTACTAAAAACAAAAACTCTGAGACTTGAGGTATGTATAATTAAAGGGCATACAGCATTTCAGATAAAATCAGTGAAAAGAGATCCACATGTAGATTAAAGCTCTATCAAGTTTTTTTAATTATAAGTTTTAAGTAAAAAGCAAAAACAAAAATGAATTTCAAGTGTTCAGGTCAAGGAGTGGCAGTGAAGGAATAGTTAATGAATACAGGTTATATGTAAAAGAACATCAATCATTCTGGTTTCAGGTGTTGTTATACTAAGTGCCAAAAGTCACTGGGTTGAGGAAGTTGTGAAATAAAGTAATACAAACCCAAGAGTTTTCTGCCCAATCAAGTTGTCACTTAGTATAAATGTAAAAGAAAAATATTCTCAGAAATGAAAGGGCTTGGGAACTATATTGCTGAAATACCATTGTTAAAAATGTTTCATTAAACATTTGGTCAAGTTGACCAAGGGATCACTCAAATTTAATAACACAGACTAGGTTTGATATGAAAGTATTGGTGAACCACCCTGTGGTATCATCAGTGGGCAGAACTTCTGTCTTTTTATAGGAGCCTGAGAAAAAGAATTAATGTGCCTAGCATACCACATCTGAATGAATTGGCCATGCCTTTTGGTATCCGTGACATGATTAGGTTGGTGCAGTGTTTGCATATGTTCCTATGTATGTTATAACTAAAAATATCCATTTATTTCTAAAGGAAAGACTGCAGTAAAATAGAATAAGGGAGATGCTGCCTCTTCCTATTGGTTTCTGTTTTCTGTATTTAAAGAGTATGAATGATTTTCAAAATGAAAATGAAAAAATACTTTATATCAGCCTTTCTTTACCAGAACACCACCAGGGAATTAATCTTTAGTACCATAAAGCAGTGGTTTTCAAGATATTATGTTTGCAGCAATATCAGCTGTACTAGGGAATTTGTTAGAAATACACATTCTTGGGCCCTACCCCAGAGTCAGACTATAGTGGTGGAACCAGCTGTCTGTGTTTTAACAAGCATTCCGAGTGATTTTTAAGTCATGTTAGTATGAGAACCAATGACCCAAGGTATCCATTGTATGTAATGAATTCTCTCCTATTGCTGTCCTAGGCTTCAAGAATGGTACCAGTATATATGTACCAGTCTTGGGAAAATTGAGAAAATGAGTCAGTTCATTTGCAGTGATAGGTAGTTAAGATGAAGAACCCCTCAATGAGAAAGTTGTTTTTTGTTTTTTTTTACATATTGTCAACTCCCTAATAAAACCTATGTGTCTTTTCTCCCATCAGATCTGTTCACCTACATGCTCCACCTATACTCTATATAATTCATCCTTAAAGACGAGTTCTACCCTATTTTTTGACAGTCTTAAATACTACTATGATTAGATGTGATTTTGTCCTCTATTGATTCAGTGCATTCAGTCTGTACTCCAAATCTGATATTTATACTTTATTGTTAGTTATTATGAAATATGTCTGAGTGTATTCCATGGTTTGTAAAGACAAGAACTATCATGCCTTTTTTTTTCTAACCCATAACAACTAGGAATGCGCAGTGCATATTTAATAAATTATTGAAACAGTTTTACTCTAAATAATAAACATTTTGTGTAGCCTTGAAAGAGAAAATTTTACAGATAGGAAGTGAACTGGCATTTTATATTTATAGTGGGATTGTTGTATGTCTTGGTTTTGAAGGCTAACTTTTCCTGTTTCATTTGCAAACTTTGCTTTAATCTGAGACTCAGTAAACTCCCAACATTTCTAGATCAGCAGCCCTCAACCTTGGCTCTATTTTAGAACCACATGAGCATCATTTTAAAACACCAGTGCCCAGGCTCTACTCACACCACCCCCTTCCCCAAACCATTATATCAGATATTGTAGTGGAACCCAGGCATTTTTAAAGCTCCTTGATGATCCCAATGTGAAGTTGAGGTTATGAATTGCTGATCTGCTATTGATTCTTAACGAGTGTGTGTGATTCAGTGTGGAACTTTTTCAAAGTTCTCCTAAGACAGTTGTTCTCACAGGTTAGCTTCTGTCAGAATCATGTGGAGGGCTTGTTAAAACAGACACCTCCTCCTATTCCAGTTTCCGGTTTAGTTGGTTTGAAGTGTGGCCTGAGAATCTGCATTACTAACAAGTTTCAAGATGATGCTGATGATAGTGGCAGAACCTCACTTTAGGAACCACTATCATAAGGTATTGAATATGGAGTTTGTTATCCAATAGATCTTTATTTCAGAATTTTTAGTAGAATTTTAGTGTTATGCATAATTATGTAATAATTTTAAATATTTTTATATTTAATATGTTGTTTTAATATTTTAATAATTATTTTTTAATACTAATATGAGAATAAAATAAGGCAAATATAGCTTAAGAAAAGGTATGCAAATAGTAATTGTGTCTGTTTTCATTATGATTCTGATCAGTAAATTGTTTCTTAGAATATAAGAAAGGATTTTAGGAAAACTTGGAACAGTCCAAAAGATAGCACCATAGAGCTTGATTTTTTTTTTCTTCTTTTCCTTTTACTACAGAAAATGTTTTTATATCCCTCAAGGAAAATGACAGTTTTACTGTCTCTTGGTAAACACCATGAAGAGTAGCATAACACTTTGTAGAGCAGATGGTTAATTCTGTTATGTTGCAGATTTCAGAAATGCATACATTTCCTCAGCATTTTGACATGCAGTAAAATAAAAGACTATATCATTCTAGTGTTTCTTAAAGAGATAAATAATTTTTTTTTTTATGAGTAGCAATTTGAAAGAATAGTTCATTCTATTTCCTAGGAAGACATTTTATATTTCACTTACCCTTCACTTTAAATATCTGGAGCCCTATTTTCTCAAGTTAATAAAATAGGCAAATTTGCTTTAAAAAATTAAAATTAATTGCTTCTCGGCCTTTTGGCTAAGGTCAAGTGTAAAAATTAAAATTAATTTTATGTATGTATAGAACAGAAAAATCTTTAAAATTTTATTTTGTACATGTAGTACTGCCCACATTTCCCTCTCAACTCAGTTATATTTAAATAACTTTTAAGTTTTTCTTTTAAGAAAGAATCCCTCCCTCCCTCCCTTCTTCTTTCCCTCCTTTCTTCCTTCCTTTTCTTTTCTCTCCCTCCAATTCATTTTACAACAGAAACAAAGTTAGCTCCCCCCAAGCCATCTCAAAATACGTATGCAATATGATACTGTTTTTGTGTTTTTCAGAGTATCCTTAAGATGCTGCTAACAAAAGTGTTTTGTGATTAATTGAAAATTAAAAGTTTTAAGGCATACTTAGAAGGAGTATATTCTAATGATAAGGCAAGTGGGAACTGGGATAGAAACAATGAGCATATATAAAACCCAAATGACTTTGTTGGGATTTAAATCAGCCATGTGGAAATTTGACTAGTGCTCAGTTAAATTAAATTAGAGCTACTGAAGCAGATTAAGATTAGTTACTGTGGGGAAACTGGGATGGCTCACTTTGCAACCCCGGAGCCCGACGGTCGAATCCTGGGCCCCGGCCCATGCAGACCCATATGCTGAACTGAGGTGTACCCCCAGTTCAGTTCTTGCAGGGGCCTATGTGGGAGGCCCCCGGCCCAGTTCCTATCCTGCACAGCCCTGTGCCCACCTGTGGAGTGAAACTATATGGAAAACTAATGCTGTCAACTATGGAGACTGCTCTGGTCCCTCCCCCTTCTCTCTCTCTGTCAAAAAACAATAAAAATAAATCTTAAAAAAAAAAAAAAAGATTAATTGCTGATTAATTTAGACATGTCCTTTACTTATGAAAAGAAAGTCCTCAGAGATTGAATTATATTAATGTACTTCAAAGGTCTGTAAGACATAAGGAATACGTCTTTGCTCAGTTTTAAAAGGTAGTTTTTAGCTGCTGTTAGGGACAAATAGATAGACAACATTTTAAGAAACCATTTTTTATTATAATAAAATGCTGATTTTTCTTAACATTGTTATTTAGTAGAACCTGAGAGCTTATGAAAGAACAGATAAAACAATATTAGCTAAGTTCAAATTTTTAAAGAAACTTTTGAGTTCAGTTTACTTTGGTATGCATGATATGGTAGTTCTATTTTTAATTTCTTGAGAAACCTCCATACTATTTTCCATAGTGGCTGTACCAGTTTGCATTCCTACCAACAAAGGGCACAAGGGTTCCCTTTTCTCCACCTTCTTGCCAGGTGGTATCTCATTGTAGTACTGATTTGCATCTCCCTTGTAATTACTGACATTGAATGCCTTTTTATGTTCTGTTGACCATTTTGTATGTCCTCTTTGGAAAAATATCTATTCAAATCTTTTGTCTGCTTTTTAATCAGTGTGTTTGTTTGTTATTGAGTTGTGTGAGTACCTTGTATATTTTAGATATTAAGCTTTTATTGGTTATATGGTTCACAAATATTTTCTCCCATTCCATAGATTGGCTTTTTGTTTTGTTGACAGTTTCCTTTGCTGTGCAGAAGCTGTAAGTTTTATGTAATTCACTGACCTATTTTTGCTTTTGTTGACTTTGTTTTTGCTGTCAGATCCAAAAACTCAATGCCAACACTAATGAACTTACCCCTGATTTATTTTAGGATATGTTTTGGTTTTTTTTTTTGGTTTCTGCTTTTATCTTCAAGTCTAATCCATTTTGAGTTGATTTTTGTGTATGATATAAAATAGGGGTTTGGTTTTATGATTTCCATGTAGATGTCCCGTTTTCTCAATACCATTTATTGAAGAGACTATTTTTTCTCCAGCAATTTTACTACCTGGTACATACCCAACCAAAATATATGTACTTATGTACCAAAAGATTTGCATATTGAATCATTATTTACAATAGCCCCAGACTGGAAAAACCTTATCAGCCATTTACAGTAGAATGAATTAATAATTTCCTGTTTATTCATACAAAGAAATGTTATACAATGAAAAAAGTCAAATGCTACTTAATGTGAATGAATATCATAAACATAATGGTGACGGAAAGAAGTCAGATAAATAATATATACCTTGTGATTCTATTTATATCTAGATTAAAATCAGAAAAACTTAATCTTATATTTTTAGAAGTCAGAATAGTAGTTGGCTGAAGGACAGAGGGAGTAGTGTGACTGACAGACAGGGTGCATATAGGTATTTCTTAATCATCATCATCTGGGTTTTAGTTACATGGGTGTGTTCATTTTGGTATAATTCACTAGACCTGTATATTTATTTACTAGTTGTGTACTTTTGAATGTATATTATGTCAATTAAGAAAGTTTTAAATGCACACACACACAAAAAGCCAGTGTGGCTGACCAGAGTGAAAGTGAGTTAATTGGGAAATGGTAGACCATAAGAGCAGGGAGGCAGAAAGGGACCATATCATGTATCAGCCATAATGAGGAATTTGAGTAATATTTTAATGTGATGAGAAGTCAGGGGAGAATTTTGAGCATGAGAGTGATGTGAACTGATTTTCATTAATAAGCTTACATGGCTGCTTTGTAGATGCTGGACTGTGGCAGGAACAGAACCAAAAGAGTAGCCCAGGCAAGAGATGATAGTGGCTTTGACTAGGTTTGTAATGGTAAAAATGGCGGAATGAGGTCCAGTCCAGGATATAATTTGAAGTTAGACTTGTCAACACAAGTTCATAGATTAGATTGTGGGGTCAGAAAGAAAGAGGATGCTGAGATTTTTTTTTGACCTGAGCAGCTGAGTGAATGGTGGTGCCATTTACTGAGATGGAAAAGACTAGGGAGAGGCATTATGCTTAAGAATAAATCAAGAGATTTCCTTATGATGTATGAAGTTTGAGTTATTTATTAGCTATTCAGGTGGAGATGTTAAATAGATAGTTATAAAGTTTAGATAAATCAGAGATGGGGAAATAAGTCATTAGTGTTATAGATAGAGCTGAAATTCTTGGGGCTCTCAAAAGAGATCACCTGGGTGAATTAATGTGGAAAGAACAGAGTGCACATGAAGTCCAATGGAGTGATAATATCGTTGGGGCAATCAACATTTTGATTCAGGGGGAAGAGAAAGAGCAAATAAGGAAGCAGAAGGAAAACCAAGAGAGTATGGTGTATTGAAACCAAGTGAAGTATTTTCTGAAGTAGGAATAAGCAAGTCTATCAAATGCTATGGAGACATCCAACTAGATGAAAAATGAGATTTAACTACTGGTTTTGATAAGGAGGCAGGAAAAGTATTTGAGGAGAATTAGGAATTGGAATAAAGTCTTACATTTGAGGACTTAATCTGTATAACCATTAGTGCAATAAAACTTGAACACTGTGGAGCCTTTTTAGTCTAGCAAATGAGTACCAGCTAAGATTAATGGTTAAAGAGAACATAATAATAAATTTCAGAAGTTTCAAGAGGGACATTTTACAAGCAACCATAAAGGATTCTTTTATATAAGATACAAAAATTAATATAGGTCAGCCTTTATATTTTTAGTCAAGTGGCTTGAATTTTCTGAGCCTTTATCTTAATTGAAAGGCTTTTTAAATTGTCTGTTAATGGTACTTGTGTCAATGAACTCATGTTCTGAAAGCTTTTTATTAATATAACTTCTTACTGAAATCTTATCTTTGATTTCATTAATTTTATCAGCCATGACTGAAACAAAATACAATACAAAATAAAAAAATGTAATACAAAAGTAAATACAAAATAACTGAATCCATGAATACAGGATGTATACAGGGTCTGGCAGAAGTAATGTGCCTTTAAGTTTACCAACTCATAAAAAAGAGGCGTCACATCTGCTGGACCCTGCATTTTTTACATGAAAGAATGTGGGTTTATAAATTTCTCCATTGAGTTCATGAGGTAAAGAGGGCCATTTGTAGAGAAGATGGCCTGTTAGGTGGCTTTTTTGCAAAGGAGTGATAAAATGGGAATAGTTAGAGCAGTATTAGGAAGAAAAAGCACAGAGTGGTATTGACATGTATATATACTAGAGGTCAAAGGACTAAAGTGGTTTATGTTGTACAATGCTGAAGCATGACAGGATATAGGTCTGGTTCTAACTGAAAATGTGAATAGACTTTTTTAACTGAGAAGAACAGGGTCTCACTCAAACAGATCCAGAAAAGAGAATGGGGCAGTTATTAAGAGCAGGGAGCAAATGGGAATCCAAAGACAAAAACTTCAGCATAACTTGTCTTCCTGAAAATTGGACTGCAAATGTGGAATTAAGGCAAATTTAGGTAGTCTGTTCCTTTTCTGTCTCCAACTATCTCTGCTGCTTTTTTGCTGTGTTCTCTGTGTTGTACAGGTTGTAGCCTTCTTGTTGTTTTTTTTTCCAGTTGTTACTTCATACAATTTCAGCTTTTACTTAGTTGTCACACCTGCTTCAGCACAAATTTCAAATCACCATAAGTTTCTTTGGCTGTCATCAATTCACTGCTGCCCACTGTGTTTTAGTGTAAGACCTAAGAGGAAGACTATTATTTAGTGCACTTTTCTTCCCCCTTTGCTTCCTGGACCTTAGAACTCTGGTTAGCTTCATTTGGCTGGCTTGGGTCCAGTGCCTATTTCTAGTTCAGCACTGTGTCTCTGGGGAAAGAGAGGAAACTAGGATTGGGGATTGTGGTCAGACTTTACCTTAACATAGAAATACTTATGAAATGGGGATATAGTCATGTGCTGTTTTTGGAATTCAAAGTTAATTAAAAGAGGTAGGGGACCGTAACCAAAGGAGTGTGGCTGAAGCAAGGTCTGTCCGGGAGGCCTAGAGATCTTACCTGCTGTGCGGCCCCAGACAGAGGCAGCTTTTCTGAGCTCTAGGACTCAAAAGGACAGTCTGAAAACTGCAAATGCAGTCCTACTCTCCCTTTAATTTCTTAGCAAGATGTTCCTGAACACTGATGGCTTTCAGTTACAATCTGATAAACTAAAAGTGGGGAGGAGAGTTTGAGGCAAGGGCTCTTAAAATAATACAAAAAATTATTAATGAAACTAGTAATGTTTTACTTTTATTAGAATTTGTAAGATTTCATATAATCTTAAAATATATATAATTTAGGTTAATATTGTCAGTTGACTGTGTCCTCGTAGAATACCTGTAACACGATATTTGCCTTTACAGAGAGTATCAAACATGTGGATTTAATTTATAAATGTTGACATCAAAGACTATAGGTAGTGACTGAAGAATTTTATTCATGTCCATGGTTTTAAGCTTGGCATTGAGTACATAAAATTTATAAGAAACTGCATGTACTTTTGAGTATTTTCTTAAAAAGGTTTAAGAGTTTTAAGAACTTTTAAATGGCTAAATATGAAAACATGAAACATTTGAGGAAATTTAATGAAAAACTAGAATAATCAAGTAGAAATGAGTCTGTTTCTATTTAGTTCACACTAATAGAATTCTTACTAAATGCCTGAAATTGTTTCAGATATTCTTCATGTTTTAAATGATTAACTCTGTGATGTCAAAGATAAAGAGTACACTGGTTAGAAAGAATTAAGAATGAGAACAAAATCTGATAGAAGTTCTGAATTTGAAAATCATATAACATAGGAAATGTATGTTCCAATGTGAGCACTGACATAACCTTGTCATCCCATTATTCCTCTTATTTATTTTATCCAAATATGTCTGTTTATTAAAATATGTTTATTCAGACATGACTCTTTGACCTTTTCAATGATATTCAACAAGTCAGAGATACTTTCAGGCCCATCTTTTTATTTTCTAAAACTTGTGTTTAGTAACCAATTTTTTTTTTTAATATTTTTATATTTTATTGTTAAATTTAATGGGGTGACATTGGTTGGTAACAATCAGACAGTTTCCCAATGTACAACTCCACATCACATCACCCATGCATCGCATTATGTGCCCAGCTCCCAGAATCAGGTCCCCCTCCAACCCCATATATCTGGTGCCCACTCCCCACTCCCCACACAACTCTCCCTCCCCCCTCCCCCCTCCTCCCTCCTCTCCAGGTAAACACCAAACCATTGAGTGTGTCCATAATGTAGTAACCAATTTTTAAGAGTTATGTGATTGGCCTCATTAAATGTTGCATCTGAGAAAAACGATGTTGCTCATTTTATTTGATGAACTATATGAATAAAAAATGTTAATACTCTTTTTAAAGTTGTGAAATTTGCTAGAATTGCTTGGTTGTGCTTTTTTGATGATTGGTTCCACTAACAGTACTCACTGGCTCTGGGAAGAGTCAGTATTCTATACTGCATCTTATTTGAAATGAGAGGGACTAGGGTAGAGGACATGAAGCCTAACACAAAATACTAGGTTGGAACATCTTGCCTAAAACAAATCTGTTCCAGATATCAGAGCTACCCATATATCTTTTGCCCTATCTCCTGAAAAAAATTCCTGTGGAATAGAAAGATAATTTACTTGATTTATGTTTGTATGTTAATTTGTTCTTATTTAAATATTTTAAAACCTTTTTTTTTTGTTCACCTTATTTCCCTAGGGGGTTGGTCTCTCAATTCATGGGCAATTTCGAGTGGCTACAGAAAAGTCTCTTTTTGCAATGCCAGAAACTGGAATAGGTAAAAAAAAAAGTTTTTAATTCATAATTACTTTTAGAATTTTCTTATTTTGATACATTTCAGATTATACTATTGTTGAAGGAATTGATGGAATCTTGTGTGAGATGTAGCAATGAAAGAACTTAAAAAAATTAGAATATGAAGACATCTAAAAATTTATATTAGTTCAGTAAGTATATCTGAAAGCACAGAAGCAAGAATATTTAACTGGAGAAACAAATATGCTGTAGTTAATGTTAGATAAAAGATTATTAGGGAGAAATATTCTTGCATTCAGATCTGTGATCTGTTTGGAATTATTTTTTTGCATATGATGTGAGGTATGGATCAAAGGGAGGTATAGGTTAAAGTTTATTATTTTATGTATGGAGATAACATTTTTCAACTCTAGATTACCTTGTTTGAGGTGCTAAGAGGTATTTCTATTTAGAGTAGCATGCTGCTGATTCTTTCAAGTCTAGGATCTCATTGTCAAGTAGAAGTCGAAAGAATTTGAATGCTTGTGTTTAATCTCAAATTCATTAAATGAAGCCATTTTAGACTAGATGTATAAATCATAAAACTAGAGGGTCACAATGGTTTAAGGAGCTCTTAAACACCAAAAAGTAATGAATGGGCAGGTATTTGCAGATAGGAATTTCAGTCGTTACTACTGGAGAGAATAAAGGAATTTAAAAAATGGAGATGCTTAAGAAAAAAGTAAAATGTAAGTGATTTTATTAGGTAGAGCGTGTTCATGTTGTAGGACTAATGGTTATTGTATCACTTTAAATATCTTGAGTATTAGTTAAGTGACTATTTGGAAAATGATTTAAATGGTAATAATGAACTCTCACATTAATGTAATAGCCTTAGATTATGCATATTTCTTTCCTATGACTATCATTTGGAAAGAATATATTTTCAATTTTTTACCTCTTTCAGAGATTCTTTAAGAGGAATTTGTGAGAAAATGTAGGTAGTATTTGAGTACTTCTTATATACACAACACTGTGCTATCAAACACTTTGATTTCTGTAGAAATGAGACATGAAAAATTTGGAAAATACCCAAATTCACTTAGCACACTTTATATAGCAAGTCTTTTGTGATATTGATTGCATAGTATAGTGCTTAGTGTAACATATTTTTAATGTACCGGTAGATTCAAATTCCAGAGAGAAATGACAATCTGATCTAAAGTAAAGAAATTTATATTCATCTATTTTATTTGAATTGTTCTTACCTCTTTTTGTTATTTAATTATAGGACTATTCCCTGATGTAGGTGGAGGTTATTTCTTGCCAAGACTTGAAGGAAAACTTGGTTACTTCCTTGCATTAACAGGATTTAGGCTGAAAGGAAGAGATGTGTATACAGCAGGAATTGCTACTCATTTTGTAGATTCTGAAAAGGTAATTACTTGGATGATTGCATTTTGTGTTGTAAAAACTCATACTACACAGGAGGCAGTATGAATAATTGAGATTGTAGGCTTTTGGTAGGTATAGGTCTGAATTCTGGGTCTACTACTTAAAACTCTGTGACCTTAGGGAAAGTTTATGAACTCTGCAATCTTCCATTTTCTCATAAACAAAATGGAGATACAGTAATTATATCTGGATTCAGGGCTGTTTTGCTTGGTACTTTCATTGAATATTTTTAGTTCTATAAAAAAAAATTTACTTTAAGAAAGTCTAATATATGAAATTCTGAAGTTATATATAAAGAGATAGGCTTTTATTTTATAAAAACATTTTTTGGAAGGTTCTCTTGCTTTTTAGTTTCCTTGATTCATTTAAAAGTTACATTTGTAAAATATGGTCTTAAAATTTTTCCTAAATGACATCTATTGCAAGTGACAGTATTACTCTGTCTTTTTAAAAAGTATTGACAATTTTCCTAGCATAGGATAGGATAGTAGCAAAGAATATGCAGACAAATAGCAAAGAATATGCAGACAGCCAGCCTGAGTTTGAATCCTATGCATTTTCACTTCTTTTAGCCCTTAGTTTTTTTTCATCTCCAAAATGAGCATGGCAGTTTTACCATAGCAGTTGAGACTACTTGTGTTAAGTGTAACAGAAAACCCAATTTAAGGTGATTTTGTCTCAATTCCTAGCAAGAGATTTGGGATTTATTCGGCTTCAGCTCACTTAGATCAGTCTGATTGGACTGGCTTAGCTCACCCCTGAATCACGTGGGTGGGTGGAATACACCAACGAGCTTAGTCTGGTTAATGTGCTTCATCCCCGAAACTGATGTTGTCAGCTTCCCAGGAAGCACATGGATCTTGAGAGATTGGTGTTTTGAGATAGGAGGAATATTATAAAAATGTATGAATATACAAAGTTGAAGGTTGTCTCCTATACACTGTTTGAGGGTTTTCTATCACATTTGCTTGAGATTTCAGATCTTTATGTTATGGAATCCTCAGTCATATTGAGTGGGTAGCTGTCTTAAGGACAAGAAACAAACATGGTCACTCCATTATCTACTCTGGGTGGGGGACACTCTTGATTATAGTGGAATTTAGTTAGGGATGCTCAGAGGGAGAGTGAATCCACAACCTTCTCCCTCCTTTCTTTGTTAGCTTGCCCACTCATAATAGCTGCAGTGTATAAGTTGCCATTCACAGGGCCTATGGAGGAGAACAGAAATGAGTAGTACACATTGAGGATGGGGCTAGATAGAGGTGGGTATAAAAGATAAATAACCATCTGTCTTGTTTGACAGAGTAAAGTGTAAGTGTAAAAGCAATACAAAACAAGTACTCAATGGATTGAAAAGAAGAAGTGGTTACTTATAAGACAGGACTGGAAGTTTTCTCCTAGAGTTGCAGTTTAGCTAGGTTTTAAGATGAGTATTGTCAGGAAAAGGTGTTCTGGATAGAGGAAATGTTTAATGACTGGGCATATGGGCAGGAAAATATTAGCTATGTTTTGGAAACAGTAAAAAGTCCCATTTGGCTGAGCATAGGATAGATATGTGAGGGGTATAAGTAGTGTTAGTGTTCCTCTCTTATATAGCTATGCATTGGCTGTAGTAGCCATTAGTCACATGTGGCAATTTTAATTAAAACTAATTAAAATGGGGGGCTCAAATATATGGTGATAGAATGAGAACTGACCCTGTAGGTGAACAAACTAATAATAGATGATGTATAACAGAATATTGTACATCAGGAACTCATGCAATTTTTACTGACCAATGTCACCTCAATAAATTTAACAATAAAAAAAAACTAAAATAAAAATTATAATTCAGGCCTTTGGTTGCAATACCATATTTCAAGTGCCCAATAGCCAGAGAGAAACATAGATGAATGCCTCTATTACTCTTTAGTTTCTCCCATCTTTTTCCATTGCTTGAAAGGTAGCATTTACTGTGGGAATGTGTATATGCAACTTCAGTGAAAATTTCCTTCATTGAGTCAGTGAAGACAGAACATCATAATTTTAAGGCAAGGTTTTTCAAAGAAAATATAAGGTTTCTAAACAATTGTTGTTGTGTTTCTATATGGTCCCAAATCTGTTTTTTTCTCTTTTTTTTTTTTAACTGTTAGTTGAACATGCTAGAAGAAGATTTGTTAGCCCTGAAATCTCCTTCAAAAGAAAATATTGCAGATGTCTTAGAAACTTACCATGCAAAGGTAATCTTGTCAATATTTCAACCTTGGATTTTAATTCATGGGGAAGGGGAAGTGACTGAAAAATTAGCAGTTGGTGAACATTTTAGTTGATTGATGTAAATAAATATACTGGGATTTATTTACTTCAGAGTGTCATGGGAAAATCAATGCTTCACAGTTGTTAGGATAGCCTTTGAGAAGATGCCTTCTTTACGGTGCAACTGCACTGCTTATCTTCTCATTGCTGATGAATTTCAGTGCATAGCCTGGTGATTGGCCCTTGCTGGGACTTTTTACAAGGCACTGTGACATTTCTGTAATGGAATTCAATGTTGACACTGTTCGTGGAGGTGCTAAAGTGAAACTCTGGTATATGACTAAATATAATAAAGTACATGGCAGTGTTTACTTTTAATTTCTTATGTTGTCTAACTTAAATTTTTCTCTTAAGGGCCAAGAATCTGTTAAAATGCTATATGACACCTGGTTATACATGACTGATTACTCAATCATACTCTCCTAAAATACCACTAAAATTGTAGTAAGGAATTAAAATGACACAAATCCACAAAGACAAATAGGACAGAAGAGGAGAGAGTGGCAGGCATAAGATGCCAGTAGTTAGGAACCTTGAAAGCAGGAGGATGAGGGCAACGATATGAGAACACTGAAATATCATCCTTTGGGGAAGCCAATAAGAAGCAAGCCAGTTGTTGCTGTAGACCCATTGTAAGGTACCAGGCCCCTCTGATGATAGGGGTGTAGAGTAGGGCAGAAAAATAAGATATCTGCAGATTTTTTAAGGAGCAGTTAGACCTCCAAAAGGCCTCCTCCTGTGGAAGCAGCTACCCTTTCGTAGCCTGGCAGGAAAGTAGAGACTAACTTAAAAAGACCAAATCATACAGACCTAGCTGACTGAGGGCAGGGGTAAGTGAAGTACTCTACTGAAAAGAGGCAGAACTGACTAAGTGAGAGGTCTCTAGCCTCTTTCCCTAGTTGGCTTCCAGAACCATTACTACTATCTGTCGTAGTCACTTTGGCAGCTATGACAAAAATAGCATAGACTGGATGGCTTAAACAATAGAAACTTATTTCTCACAGTTCTAGAGGCTGGGAAGTTCAAGATCACGATGCCAATCAATTAGGTTCCCGGTGAAGGCCCTCTTCCTGGTTTGCAGATGGAAGCCACCTTGCCATACTCACCAGCAGACAGAGAGAAAGCAAGCTTTCTCAGATTTCTTCTTAGGAGGGCACTAACCCCACCATGAGGGCTCTACCCTCTTGACCTATTTACCTCCCAAAGGCCCCACCTCCAAATACCATCACATGGGGATTAGGATTTCATCATGAATCTGGGAGACATCACAGACATTTGATCCATAGCATCATCACACTCCCAAGCAATACATTTGAAGAAGCGTCTGTAGGCACTGATATTTGAGGACCCCTCTAATAAAGAATCCACATTCTTGCCTGATCAGCTTGTACTGCATCAGATGTTTGATAGTCCTGGAATTGCTATTGGCGTCACACACATAGCTTCCTAATTTTAGTGTTTCACACAGAAAAACAAGGATTGACAGACAGTAAAAACCACACCACAATAACAACAACAAAATAGATTAGCCAAAGTGAACAAAAAGGCACTTGAAGGAAGCAGGGAATTCAGGGAGAAGGTGGAAACTTTAAAAAGAACAAACCTAAAATTATTACCTTCAGATAGGAGGAAAATATTTTATCTATAAAATAACGTGTTATAAAGAGAAGTAGTCAAAGAATAAAAAGAAATTTAAAATATGATAACAAACGGGACAAAAATCTGAACAGATTAGATTAAAATTGATGTTTAAGGGAAACTTAAGAGGACAAAAAGGATACTAAAATGGAAAATGGAGAGAAAGGAAAATTGGACGTATTAATTCCAGAAGAACCAATGTGTAATTATTAGGAATTCATAACAGAAGATAGAGTGGAGAAAATATTTAGAGAAATGGTGTAATAAAAAAAAAGTTACCCAGAACTGAAGAACATGAGTACGCATTGACAGGGCCCCTGATTACTGAGTACAATGAACACGAATATAGAGCATGTGAGGATGTCATCAGATTTTGTCAAAGCATTTGACAGTCTGTCATGTTATCAAGTTGAGTAAATATGGGATGGATTATAATGTGTGTGTGTGGGGCAGGGGCACCTTACACCAAAAAGGTCTGTTAAATATATAGTATTAGTCTGTAGGGAAAGTCAACTTGTCTTATTTGGTATTTTTCTTAGTGATTTGCATGAGAATTGTCAGCATTTTCATCAAATTGATATCAAACTAAAAAAATTTAAATTTGGTAAAAATAAAAATAGGGATAAAAAAACCTTTGAGTTTAAAGTGATGTGTTTAATAGCAATAATATGAAATTTAATAGATGCATGGAGAAAACATTCCCTGTGTTTTTCTTTACTCTCACACTACCACATTCACAACACTTTTGATACCGGACCTGTGACTTTTCCACCCATCAGGGACTTCTCTGATACCAGCTGCGTGTCCTGTAATTCATTTCCTGTAATTCACATCATTTACCTGGAGTTAGTGTCAGATCCCACAACTTAAGGGCCCAGTCTCACAAGACTGGCCTGCCCCCACTTCTGATGTCAGTTACAAGTCCCAGGTTGTCACCTGTACTTCTCACTGAACATCTATAAATCTTGGTTCTCGTGATTCTCCTCTTTGGATTTGGTAATTGATAAGAATGGCTGGCTTGCAAAATTCAGGGAAACATTTAATGTTTATCAGTTTATTATAAGAGATACAATAAAGGATATAAATGAAGAGTGAGGTCCACAAGGGTCTCAAGTACAGGAGCTTCTGTCACCATGGATTTGGGGTGTACCACCCTCCCCAAATGTGGATGGGTTCATGAACTTGGTGGAAGCCCTCCAAACCTATCTTTTTGGGGTTTTTTGTGGAGGCTTAATTACATAGGCATGATTGATTAAATCACTGGTCATTGGTGACTGAGCTTTCAGCAGCTTTTTCCTCACTGGAGATGATGAGAGGGAGGCAGGGAGGTGGGGGTGTGTGTAACTGTGGGAGGTGAGACTGACAGTTCTGATTCTCTAATCACTTGTTGGTTCCCCTGGCATTTTGGTCCATCCTTTGGAGCTTTCCAAAAATCACCTCATTAATGTAAATAACCTGTGTGGTTGAAAGGGACTTGGTTTGAATAAAAACACCCACTTCACCTTTGTTTCAGGTACTGAGGACAAAAGACCAAATATAACAAAAGGTGCTCAACTTGGGATATTCCAAGGGTTTTGGCAGCTGTGAGCCAGGGATGGAAAACCAAATATATATTTCTTAATTTTAAATGATGTACCACAAAGAGATAAGTAAAAATCTTAGATTTCAGTCCAAAGTACCAAATTCATAAATACAGGATGGGAGAAATGTAGCTTACCATGGTACCAGTTAAGAAAAAGTTTTAACTACGGTACTTGGTGTAAATGAGCAGCCTAACAGGACTGCCCTCAAACTAACCCAGAGCTAGTCTTATTAGTAAAAGCATTGTATGCAAAACAAACAAGGACACTGTAACTCTATTGTACTTTGCTATGATTTAACAACACCTGCAGCTAAGCTATGTGTTCCACAGTTCAGGATTGACCTTGATAAATTGGAACTGTGCATAAGAAGGACCTGGATTATGAGGGGGCACAAAATTGCACTCAATGAGGAAAGATTAAGGTAGAAGAGGGATTAACTAGAACTGGAAACACAAGAGGGCTTACTTTTGGTCCAGAATTAAAAAAACAAACAAACAACCTAATTATAGTTGTTCAAGCACTTGTGAGTTTCTTCCTAAGGTACTTTTATCACCCTGGAGGCAGTGCTGTGAGAATATTGAGGACGTGGTAGGAATTTCTTCCATTATCACATTGAAATTTGGGCAGGATAACTTCTCAGGTCCCTTACAGTTCTTGACTTTATTGATATACATTAATAATGTATCATATATGATAATGATACAGAAATACAAGAACATTTTTTGCCTTTGACACTTTTAAGAGCTAGTCTGGAATAATACTACTGTCTGAATTCTGAACATATGGGGGTAATTGTTTATGAGACTTGGATGTAATGTGACTAAAAGTGATACTCATTATAACATGCATTGTTAAATATTATAAAATTGGTTACTTCAAATTAATTTAAATGTTTTTCTTTTCAAACAGTCCAAGCTTGATAAAGACAAGCCTTTTATACTTAAGGAACACATGGACAGAATAAACAGGTACTTAAAGAATGATGGCAATTAAATCTGTTCCTTTGGAAAGACTATTCTAAGTTGAATTTGCTAAAATTGTAACTACATTTTTTTGTGTTTAATAATACACTGAGTTCTGAGATCAGCTGTCATAGTGCTTTTATGTTCACTTACCTTCGAAAATAGCTTCATGCCCACTTTTAGGGGGAGATAAATCCATTATATTTAAGTAATCTGTCATGCTGATTCATTTTACTGCACAACATCTCTTTTTTCTTTCATTTTAATGCAAAAGAGGATAGAAGATTACAATTGAATTAACTTATTTTTGTAAAGTCCGTCTTATCAAGCTGATGAACAAATGGTTTGTGCGGTGATTTGAGAGACTGGCTTAAGGAACAAAAGAAGAAAACTATTTGGAAAATAAGACAATTTTATCTTTACTATTTTTAGAAGCATCAGTTTTCCAGTTAAGGGTTTTTTTTGTTTTTTTATTCTTTTTGACATAATAGATGCAACAAAGGAAGAGAGAAAATTTAGGCTTTATTTTGCATTAGCAAAGGTAGACTGCAAACACTATCTCAGAGAAGCAACGTTTTTTTCACCATCCTATAAAATAGGTTGGAAACTTTTTTATTAGTGAAATAGGGTTTGGAGGAAGCCTGTGTTTAGAAAGAAGAAAGCCCACATTGGTGAAATCATGTTTCCTGTCTTACAGTTGGTTCTCAGCCAATACTGTGGAACAGATTATTGAAAATTTACAGCAGGATGGTTCATCATTTGCCCTGGAGCAACTGAAGGTAATACATGGATCCTTTCTCTCCTGAGCATGGTGGATCGTTGTGATGGGAAAGCCTGTCTGAAGGGTGTTAGAGCTCTGTCGTAGTGACATAGCCCACTATATATTTTTTGTTTTTCTGAATTCATTTGGGCATCAGAAAACAGTTCCACAAAACCATTACCTAAACTCAAGTGCCTTGTCTACCTGCTGGATGTTTAAGGCAGTGCTAAGCTGTTTTTAGGTGCTTTGACTATAATAGAGAAGGACTTCAGTAAACATGCTTCATCTCCACGCCTGTGGGAGAGGTGTTTAGGGACATTTTTATTAGAGGGGTTGGGCCACTGGAGAACTGCCATCTTCAATTCTAACTTCTTGAGTCAGTGACACATTTTCTTCTGTATTTTTTTTTTTCTACTCAAATTCAGTTTTTATTTTCTAATTTTACAAAGGTTAGGTCCAGTTGTCTGCCTCACATAGGAACAAGAACAAAGAAAATTTTGCACTCCCTTGAAAGCACTCTCAGAAGACAGATTCCTTCTTCTGTATTTTCAAAGCTTTCCTACCCTTCCCCTTGCCATAAAAAATGACATAAATTTAATAAATAAATAATTACACAAATTTTTACTCATTTCTTCTGTTCACTACCTGACACAGCGTCTTTTATTCTTTTTGACTTTTCTTCAGCCTTTGATATTCATAATACTTTTATATCCCCATATAGTAGAAGGAGGTAGGTTTTAGAATTGACAGATTTGGGTTTGGATTCCTGCTCTGTGTGACCTTGGACAAATTCGTATCAGTCAGGCTTCCGTATTTGTAAAATGTACATCATGTGAATGTACTTGCCTGATAGCTAAGCTCAGTAAATATTCCTTCCCTTCCCTGTTTTGCTTGGTTTCTGACACACTGCACTGTCTGGTATTGCCATACCATTTATGAGGTACGTAGCCATACTATCTCCATTTTACAAATAAGGATACTAATGCTAAACATGTATGAGGTGTTGGAGGTGGGCTTCCTCCCCAGCACTGACTCTTGAGTCTAAACCCTTATTCTTTGTGCTACATTGCCAGGATACTTAGAGTTGTTAGAAATTAGTTTCCTTGGGTTTGTCACTTTACCAGTTTCTTTTTACGTCTGTCTTATAAAAATATCTTTAATATAGCTGACCCTTGAACAACATGGGTTTGAACTGCACAGGTCTACTTATATATAGATATTTTTAAGTAAATAAATGTATTTTCTCTTCCTTGTGATTTCCTTAACATTCTCTTTTCTCATTTACTTTGTTGTAAGAATACAGTATGTAATACATATAACATACAAAACATGTTAATCAGCTGTTTGTTATCAATAAGGCTTCTCATCAATTGTAGGCTGTTGGTATAGTTGGCCCTCCACATCAGCAGATTCTCAAGAGTGGATCAAAAACAGTTTTCGATCTGCAATTGAATCTGTGGATGTGAAACCTGCTGATACAAAAAGCCGATTATGGTTAAGTTTTGGGGGAGTCAAAAGTTATATGTGGATTTTGACTGCATGATGGGTCAGTGCCCCTAACCTCCATGTTCAAGGCTCAACCTATTTTCTGAAATGAATGGAATTTTCTTCCCATTTTTATCTATAATGTGTGTATGTCTGGGTAACACAAGAACAGACAACTGGGACCCATAAGTGGCCTCTTTCAATGAAATTAATTGGTTTCTGACTGAGGAAATAATAGCAAGAAACAGAGTTTTGTGTTTTGAGAATGCTAGATGGTACATAAAGTGCTAAACTAAGAAAAGAGTACATAGGCAGGTAACCACAATTGTAATACTCAGGTACGTGGCTGTGGGCTCCCACAGTGCAGCACTGTTGGAAAGGAATTGTAGCTTCATTGACTTTGCAAACTAGAACACATAGAAAGTGTCTATGTCACTTTCTTAAGTATATTTTTTAGCATTGTGAATGAGGTACTTCCAGGAGTATCTGATAATATGGGTATACCTATGGCTAGTGAAAATTAGTGTTTTTGTTAGCAAAATGGACCATTGTCTTATTTGACTGTGGAAAAGAGGGGCCTCCTAGCACAGTATGCAGATGGCAGCAGGGGTGCCATCATTCTTTTGGCCTGCAACCAAAAAGGTGAGAAGATGGAGTAGGACTGCTGTTAAGGCATTATGTGGTATCACATCACTATAGCATCTAGGGCAGAAGAATGAGTTCCTGTGAAGATGAACCACATACATAAAAGCCTTAATCATTTTTGTCTCCACTCATCTCTTCAGCAGTCATTGTGGCTTTAGGTGGGATACTGATCTTCCCTGACCTTTTCTCTGTACAGTAATCATCTATTAATATTTAAGCCTTGGCAACTGTTAGGTAAGATGCTGCCTTATCCATTCAGTTTCTTATCTGACTCTGAGTGTAGGACTTGAGGACACTACAAAGAACCTGGAATCTTGATGTGGGGAATTCTTTGAACTCAAAAAGTGAAATTTATACCTGAGACAATCACTCAACAACATGCCTGAAAACTATATACTGCAATTATAAAGAAAAGGGCAGGTGTCAGATTTGCACAGCATGTAATGGGACCTTTCTTGCAGCTGCTGTAGTCCCTGTCATACACATGTATTAGAACACTAGTAATAGCATCTTTAAATTTAAAAGGAAGTGACATAGCATTGTAGCCAAGGAGCTAGGTTTATGATTCTTATCTCATTAAATACTTAAATACTATGGAAGAGCACTTCACAGTACCTTGAATAGTTTTCTCTCCTTACTTCCAAGGTAAGTGGATCTATTTATAGGTGAAAACTATAGTTAAAACACTTCTCTAGAGTCACAGAGTGAGAAGGTAATGCAATGGTATTTCTACTGTGCCTTCTTTATATTATAAAGTGAAATGTCCTCTGATATATTAGTGGTTTCCAAGATGTGTGTCAACTTTTATTTAAGCATAATCACTAGCTGGGATTATAATTTATATCAGGCAAGCCACAAAATTTAGATTTACCACTTAAGTTATAGGTATAGAATTTATCCGCCTGGTGGAATGATCTGTTTTCTTGTCGTAATGGATTAGAAAACTTTGTTTGCTGCTTTGGCATGGGTAGGCTAAGGCGTAATCTCACTTTTATGAGACTTCCATATAAAAGTACTGTTAAGGAACAAGTTTTAATATGATTTATATCAAAACTCAGTTTATTACAGATGATCAAAGAACTATTGGTCTAAAACTAACAAAAATATTTTTCTCTAATAGACGATTAATAAAATGTCTCCAACATCCCTAAAGATTACACTAAAGCAACTCATGGAGGGGTCCTCAAAGACCTTGCAACAAGTGCTAACTATGGAATATCGGCTGAGTCAAGCTTGTATGGTAAGAATTTTTTGAAGTATTATCATTTTCCATTTATGAACATAATATAAGTTTATTTTAGAACATGTAGGATACAGAAAACTGTAAGAAAATTAAAACTACCTGTAAATGTATTCTCTGAAAACACAACAGGCTGGTTAGCATAAGGAATGTGGAAGTGTTGCTTCCAGATTGTCACGAAGCCTTTATGAAACAGCATTTACGTTTGCATGTAAGTGTAAGGCTGGTAACCTATGTGAATTCAAAATAGAAATTAACCATTTTTCAAGCATGGTCTCTGACCTTGGGAAGAAGCATGAACTCTCTGAATCTGAATTCTGTCATTGGTAATGTGTGTGTGTGTGTGTGTGTGTGAGACTAAAATGTATAAAGTGCACAAATGGAAGTTATTAGTTTGTTACATGTTTTAATTAATAGATTAACATTGAAAGTATTGTAAATACACAGAATCGTAATCATATAAATATTATTGATTTCATGAAACATATCAGAGTCATAGTGATTTGTTCAAGATAAACTCTTAAAAGTCAGAATCATCCCTTTTGTGTTATATGTGTAGAGAGGGCCATTAGATTAATAAACTTAGGGCTTAAAGGGAATATTTTAATAACCAGAAAGAAGAAGTTCCTAATGGACTTTAATGTCTTGAAATAGTTACAAAGATATTCAAAGCAGTTCCTCTAACAGTAAATAAAGTTCTATTAGTCATATCCTAAAGTCTCTTCTGGTAGGATACAAATGGCAGCTGAGTTCTATTGTTATTATGAGAAGGTACTATGATAGGTACTTTATATATGTTCTCTCCATTAAATCTTACACTATGTCTAGAAGGACAGGTACTGTTATTGTCTCCATTTTACAGATGAGGAAACTGTGGCAGAGAGTAACCTGCCTAAGGTGATGCAGAGACATAGTGGTTTCACTGCAGGGTCTGCATTCTTGACCACTACCTGGTATACCTCACACAGTCATGTTTTTCACTATAAATTTAGTGCACTGCCTAAATTGATTCCCTTCTTCCTTCATTCTCTCAGCACATATATGTTAGCTATGTGCCAGGCACTGTGCTAAGTGTTACATTGTTGAGAGAATGACAATATCCTTCTTCTTACGGAATTTATTGTCTACTGAGACTGTAAAGAACAAGTAAACAAAATAAGTAAAATAATTACAAATTGTGGTAAGTGCTCTAAAAAATATACTAGGTAGGTGATCGAAGAGAATTGTGCAGGAATAGGAGGGATTGAAGAGACAAAGGGAAAACTGCTTTAAAGAGTAGGGCAGGTATACCTAACACTAATAGAATATTTTATTTTAGCTCTATTTTAATTAAAAATAAAAGTAGGGCAGGGCTGACATCTTTCAGATGTCATCTCATCTGTGACCTGAGGGGTGAGAAATGAGTACCGTGAAAAGCCACTTGGGTTTCAGCAGGGGGTGATTTGGTTTGATTTTAAGGTCATTAATGCTGCTCAATGGAGATGGGGTTGGGGCGAGGTGGTATTCGAGATTGGATGTAGAGACCTTATATGAGTTTATTGCAGTAACCCAGGTGCAGAATAGTAGTGACTTCGACCAGGTTGGTGTCAATAAAGAGAAGTAAAGAAGTAAGTGGATCTGAGACATAGGTAGGAGATAGAATTGAAAGGCCTTAGTGATGGATGGGAGGGGAGGAATTCATTTAGGAGTTGGAGCTTAAAGGTGTGGGTTAGAGATTTAAATGTGAAATTCATTAGCACCAATTTTTTTAAAAAGCCTTAAAGATTATTTACTTAACAAATAAGAGTGCTTGTCATGTGTGAGGCACTGTTAGAGGCACCAAGAATACAAAGATAAACAAGACAGATGAAATCCCAGCCCTCATGGAACTTACTTTGTCATGAGGGGGATAAATTGTACACAGATAAATTTGTAAAATATACTGATTATAAAGTACTAAGGAGGAAAAGTGGAAAGGAGGATAGAGACTATAGGGGAAAGAGAGGGAGGGAGTGAACTTGTAGATGGAATGATCAGAGGAGACCTCACTGAGAAGATGTTCTTTGGGTGAAATCCTGAAAGAAGTGAGGGAGCAAACTGTGCAAGTATCTGGAGGAAGAGCATCCAGGCAGAGGGCACCACAAGTAAAACTTCAGACGTGGGTGCCCGCCTGCCTGTTCTAGGAACCTCAGGGAATCCTTGTGGATGGAGTGGGTTGGGGGGTTGGTTGGTGACAGAGAGATGAAGTACTCATACAACTCTTTCTTCTTTGAATAGAAATAAGGTAGAAGTTGGGACTGTGGAATCAAGTGAGGTTCCTTTTTTATCTTGTAAAGTGGAAGATACTAGAACATGTTCATGAATGATTCAGAATGATCCAATGGAGAAAAAAGACTATGTTGATGATCCTAATGGTAGTTAACATTTACCGAACATTTAGCTATGTCACACAGTCTGCTGGGATGTGGATCAAGATAATCCTATGATGGATGTATTGATACTGCTATTTCAAGAAACTGGGAGTTAGATAAATGTCTATCCCAAGGTTACATAGTTACTATGTAGTAGAGTCAGGAGGTGAACCCTGACATTTGAACTGCAGGCATTCAGCCACTAAGTTATACATTGATTATGCCAGGAAAAGAGAGATGGATAACCTGCTCAGGCAAAGTCCTTGAGAAGGTAAGAGGGAATGTGTGTGGCATGCATGCCCAACCTGCAGCCCAGGATGGCTTTGAATGCAGTCCAACATGCATTCTTAAAACATGAGATTGTTTCTGTGACCCTTTTTTGTGGGGGAGTGTAGGGGGTCATCAGCTATCATTAGGGTTAGTGTATTTTATGTGTGGCCCGAGACAATTCTTCTGTTGTGGCCCAGGGAAGCCAAAAGATTGGATATCACTGGTGTATGGGAATGCAGGGGAAGACTGACCTTTGAAAGGGGGCTGGTCCCTTCCTCCATAGTCAGGAAAGGGGAGTCATGATGCAGATGTCTGTAGTTGGGCTGCAGGTGTTTTAGTGGTTGGGAAGAAGAGTGCTTATATCTTAGGGCTGCTCTTTTTTTTTTTTAATGAAGTAAAGGTTAAGTCACTAGCTGAGAATATAGTGAGAGTAGAGCTTGCTGGGGTAGAGGTTGAGGAGACTGAAGACAGTTTAAATCATTATCTGGGGAGTGAGTTGTTGGGCTTTTTTCCATACCTGTTTGAGATTTGTGATCATGAATTTTAAATAAAACAAGTCACAGTTGTATGATTTTTCTGCAGCAAAGATTTAACTCCTCAGGTGCAGGAAGAAGGCAATGTTAAGGTTCAGCTGGTATTAGGATTTTGCCAAGACAAAATAAAGGGGAGAAAAGGGCTTGAGGGAAATGACATTTTCAAGAAAAAGTGACCGCATTAATGAACTAGGGAATCCGGGCTGAGTGAACAAAGTGAAGCCAGAACAAATGGTGAGAAAGTCATAGGATCAGTGGAGCTCAGTAAAATGAGGGATTTGCAGCGGTGGAGACACTTGAGCAAATAAGGACAGAGAATGTGTTACCACAGTTGGTCCAGTCTCTGATGTTGTGGCTCAGGTTGTGGCCATGGGAGTGGGAGGCTAATGTGGGTGTAGAGAGATCACTAGGAATAAGGATGTCCAGAATTCCCCATTTAATTTCAATAATTTTTTTTCAGGGAGCCCATGACTTTCATGAAGGTGTTAGGGCAGGTAAGTGACAGTTGTTTCCTTGCTGGCTCTTATGGAAATGGGATTTGTGAGTATATACTGTTAATGAAATATGACAGTTGTTTTAGTGAAAACTAGACTTTTATAAGGATTGCCAAGTTTATTTTTTAATATTACTGATTGGCATATAAAGGAAGATAAGCCTATGAAACCAATATTTAAAAAATTCAGATAATCTGGTTAGTGCTCCCTAATTTATATGTAAGAGGTAATCGCTCCTGCATGCACATGGACTGCCTCTGCTAAATTCAGCGCGAGCTTGTAAACTCATTCTGCCACTAAAGCATTTGAAAAGGTACATTTATTCCCTTGCAGAAAACCTTCACATTCCTAACCTGTTCTCACGCTTTAGTACTGGCCTGGCAAAATGCCAGCAATGTTACCCTCTCATCCACCTCCTTGCATGTGTACCTGAGCAGTAAAACATTAACACTAAGAATAACCTTGACATAATTAGTAATATCTACTGGTGTTTTATTAATTTATTTTTGCTTATATTCAAAGTCAAAAAAAGGCAAAATGAAGTGGTTGATTATTTTTTTATTCCTAGCAAATTTGCAATAATTTTTTATTTATATGACCATATCCCTATAAATAATAATAGCTGGTTTTTGTTTGCCTTTCTGTTGTATGAGTTCTTTCCCTCTGCAGGTATTTTGCATATATAATTTTCTTATATTTTTATTGATCACTTTAATATAGGACAAACCCTGGATATACTTTATCTGAATAAAAGTTTATGTTCTCTGAGCTTTAAGCTTCTATAAGCACTGGTCACTGCTGTAGAATTCTCTTAATTTATGGCATGATATATCATAAATAAGCAGTGGGTTCAAATCCTTTTAGAGGACACCTGGAATTGAGTCAGAGGATATAACTATATGTTTTACAGAAACCAAGTAAAATATGTATTCCCCCCACCCCCAATTCCCAGCAAATTCTTGCTGCATGTGGATCAGAGCTTAGACTCCAGATGTTAAAGTGGACCTGTTGTGTGGTACTTGAGCTATGTTGCTAAAGTATTTATTATACATGGTATGGCAGCCTTTCTTAAACTTAAAAAAGGAAAGGTATTATTTTTAGATTATACTGTCAGTTATTTTAAGGAAAATTAGTTGAAACCAAGTGGCATCAAAGTTCTGATTTATAACATGGGTGCTTATCAAGCTACATTTTCATCAAGAGGAAGTATATTACCTCATCTTTCAGCATAAACTTTTTATTCAGAAAGCAGTATCTATTCTGGGTAAAATTGTTTGGTGTACTTGAATAACCAAATGTTGCTACAATTTGCTAATTATAAAATTAGATAAAATGAACTAGCAAATTAGGGGAATGGTTGTCAAAAATGTACTATTAACATCTAGAACAAAGAAAATAAACATGGATTATTTTAGCAGAGCTAGAGAGCCACCAAATGGAATCTGAGCTAGGGCCTCATGAGACCTGAAAAATCTGAGCTATCTGCATCGCAAGAACTTATTATCTGTGCTACATAAACATTTCTGTTAAGTTTGAAATAAAGTAATGCCTAGAGTTTGTAACTACGAGGGTTGTCTGCAAAGTATTCAGCCATGTAACATGAAGAATAGAGGCATTTATGGCTGGGTGTTTTCCGGAAAGCCCTCGTATTCTCTTTCCTTTTGCCCATCAGAGGACTGTCGAGGAGGTAGATAGCATTGGTCAGAGGTATTAAAAAAAAAAAAATTCTTGTAGAAATAATGTTTTAGGGTTGTTTTTATGTACGCTGTCCAGGAAATGTAAAACTTTAAAGTTGGCGTGGATTATAGCATTAGTGTTCAATATACCATTACTGATCTGATGATACTGGAATCCCAAAGTTAGGCAGCCAAACCTTAAAAACCTCCAGTATCTACATTTAATTATGCATAAAATCCTCTTCCCTCTATCCTGAGGCAGCCTGCTGCCTTGGTTCCCAGGTGCTTCTTTAATTACTTAGCCTTTTAATGCTAAATGTGGTACTTTAGGTTCACTGTAGAGTTTGTATGTTTAAATATTTTCATTCTTCACAAATATTACACACATTTTAAGCATGCTTGAAACTCCCTACCCTGCTAAACAGAGCCCCCTTCCCTATAAAAATTTTTTTTAAACCCTACTAAGTACATAGCTCCCACCCCTTTTAAAAAAACTGTAGATTCACATACAGTTGTAAGAAATAACAGAGAGATCCTGCAGACCCTCCACCCAGTTTTCCTAAATTGTAACATTTGTGTAAATAGTATTCTGTCACAACCAGAAAATTGATATTCCCCTCGTTTTAAAGGAGAGGTTACCTCATACTTATAATCCTGTGGGGATACTGTGTGGCTACATTAAATGATGACTACACTGAAATAAGAGAAGTAGGGTTTCTCATGATAACCTGAAGGTAGTAGTAGTCTGGTATTTTAATTCAGAGCTGTGTGATCTAGAGGACTCAGCAAAATGGCAGTATACACCTTTAATTATGTATAAACTCCCCTTTCCTCTACCTTGAGTCATTGTCCTCTCAAATCAATGTGGACAGGGTTAGAAAGGAGATCTGGGCCCTCCACCTTCTCCTGCATTCCCCTTAGGCCACACTAACTTTTGTTTTAGCTCTTATAGCAGTGAGATTTCATTTACAATTTTGTTTGAAGAAGAAAATAGTTCTAAGCTTTAAACCAATGGATAAGTACAGTAGGCTCTATTCCAGCTAATGGCATCAAGGTTAGCAGGTTAGAAAATAACCACGGTCATAATCAGTGCATTGCTATCCAGCCAAATTCTGTGGGGGCTTAATTTTTAAGAAAAGTGAAACAAAAATTCAAACTGTGCAGGAAGAAAAATGTGCTACAGAAAAATATGCTTAGTACAAGGTAGTTCCTGTCAATTCAGTAATTAAAATCTGGTAATACAGAAAGAAATGAATTAATAACATTTCTTGTGTCCCCCATTTGACAGTTTTAATAGATAAAGACCAGAGTCCGAAGTGGAAACCAGCTGCTCTAAAAGAAGTTACTGATGAAGATTTGAATAATTACTTTAAATCTCTGGGAAGCAATGATTTGAAATTTTGAAGTGACTGGATTTTGAAGGTATTATTTTGTAGCCAGGGTTGGCAAACTACAGCACATGGCCTGAATCTGGCCTGCTGCCTGTTTTTTATGTATTCTGCAAGCTAAGAATGCTTTCTGCATTTTTAAATGGTTGGAAAAAGAAATCAAATTATTTCATGACATGTGAAAATTACATGAAATTCAAATATCAATGTCGATAAATAAATAAAGCGTTTTTGAACATATCTGTACTTATCTGTTTACATATTACCTAAGGCTGCTTTGAATAGTTGCAACAGAAAATGTAAGGGCTGCAAAGCCTAAAATATTTATGTGGTGCTTTCTGGAAAAAGTATGCCAACCTCTGTTTTAGAAGATGGGAAATTTGAAGACATTTAAGATTCTTGAGTTTAGTATATCTAATTAAAATGGGAACTTTATGTTTTGGCTTTGCATAGTGGTTTATTTGTTGATTAAATAAACTTATGTATAGATTATAAAAAATAAAAACCCTGAAATATTTTTGGGTGCTGTATTCATGCTTCATAGAATTTTATCTATAGATGGTTACTATAGCAGAAGTGTTACTTTTATAAGAAATCTCAGGCAAAGAGAAAAGGTTTTTATGAGGATGCCTCTCCAATATTATTAACTCAGCCTTGGTCTTAAAGTTAACCACAATCCCTT
>PVKE010003546.1:0-71485 GCA_004027555.1 Craseonycteris thonglongyai
AAAAAAGAACACATATAGTACAATTTAATTTATAATTAAATGAAATGTCCAGGTTAAACAAATTTATAGAGACAGAAAGGAGATTGCAGTTGCCAGTGCCTAGGAGGAGTAGGGAACAGGGAGTAACTAATGATAAGTTTGAGATTTCTTAGGGGGTGAAAATGTTCTGGAATTAGATAATAGTAATGGTCGCACAACTTTGTGAACATACCAAGACTCATTTAATTGTGCACATTAAATAGTATGTGAATTTTATGGTATGTGAATTATCTGAAAATAAATTAAGGAATTACGTATGTACACATATACCTAGGAATGTAACAGCTAGATCATGTGGTAACTCATGTTTAACTGTTTGAGAAACTGCCAAACTGTTTTCCGAAGTGGCTATACCATTTTACAGTTCCACCAGCAATATATCAGAATTTCAATTTCTCCACATCCAAAGGCCTATTTTTAATAGATGCTAGAAGACACATCTGCAACTAAATCTACAGAGGACAAATGTAAAATGCTGAGATTTTCGCTGTCTTAGAAACGCGTGTATGTGGGGTTTTGTTTGTTTGTTTTGCAGGTTTCAGAGAAAATCCATCAATGCGAGCTTTGGTTCCAATGATGGTAAGAAAAATCCCTGGTTGATTTCAAATCAAAATGATGTCATGTATATAGTAACATCCCATTTGGTACTTTTGTCTTTCTGCCTTCTGTAATCTCCAAACTCTCCCTTGAATCCTATCCCACAGAGTAGTCGAATCTACAGTCCTTTTGCAGAAAGCAGAGCTCATTGAGAACAAGTTGTTATAGTTGATAATTACTGACATACGAAGCTTATACTGAAAACCTTTGCTTGGAGTATCCTTTATAATTATCCACAGTTCATTTGCCAGCCATTTATCTTTTTAAAAGTTTAATCTTTTTTAAGGACATAAATTGTTCAAAACTACCTTATCCCAAATCTGATTTATGAACTACATTAAAAATGTATTGTGTTAACCCTAATACAAAGTTTACTTTTCCCAAATTGAGATGGAAGCTTTTTGTTCAAGTAACTAGAAAACCAAAATATGTAAGACTCACGAGTATAATAACTTTGGGAAATCCAGAATAATTGACTATCCAGATATTGTAATATTCCTTTTTCTCCACTCCACTCGGGGAATTTGAACAAAGGGATTTAATTGCCTGATCTTTTGTTATAAAATTAAAGGTCTTTATTTTTAATTAAGATACAACTGATATATCACATTGTATAAGTTTCAAGTACATAACACAATGATTCTATATTTGTATATTTTGTGAAATCACTACAATAGGTCTAGGTACCATCCATAGTTACACATTTTTTTTCTTACAGTAAAAACCTTTAAGATATACTCTCAGGGAAACTGGGATGGCTCAGAGGGTTAAGTGCTCACTTTGCAGCCCCGGAGCCCAAGGATCGAATCCCGGGCCCGGCCAATGTGGACCCACATGCTGAACTGGGGTGAGCCCTCAGTTCAGTTCTTGCCGGGACCTATGCGGGAGGCTCCTGGCCCAGTTCCTGCCCTGCGCAGCCCTGTGCCCACCTGTGGAGTGAAACTATATGGAAAACTAATGCTGTCAACTATGGAGACTCCTCTGGGCCCTCTCCCTTCTCTCTGTCTCTGTGTGTGTCTCTCTGTCAAAAAACAATAAAAATCAATCTTTAAAAATAAAAAATATCTACTCTCTTAGCAACTTTCAAATGTACAAGGGTTATTAACTGTAGCTACCATGTATGCATTAAGTATTACATCCTCAGACTTACTTATTTTATAACTGGAAGTTGGCACCTTTTGTAAATGTCCTCATTTTTGAAAAGCCTAAATCAGCATAAGTTATGCAGTGTTCCTAAGCCATTTGGCTGAGAATGATCTTTTGGGAAAGAAATGATGAACTGAGACTTGATTGTTAAGTCACAAGCAACAGATGTTTAGTTTTGTGTTTTCTACACCTAAATAAACCCACAGAATCTTAGAAAGACACAAAGTGACCCCATGCCCCACCCAGCAGGAACATTTCTCCCTGCTGCTTCTCCTGCCTTCCTTTGGCTTTTGTCTCCTTTAATGTCAACATGTCTGTGTGTCCAGCCACCCAGGCAATTTGTTTTAATAACATTCAACCACCAGTGTAAAAGATTGTAAAAGGACACCTGTAAAATGCTAAGCACTACTTTCCGTTTTATTCATAAAATGTTTAAATAAATTTGTCTTGTCTCAGGATCTCATCTTTTTCTCTTCAGTGCTCCCCAGGTTTTGCTGTTATTTTAGGCCTCCTTGAAGTTAGAAAGCTTGGTTGGTTGGATTCCATTGGGTGCTCTGTGAATGGAAGGTCTGTTATTTTCATTGTATGAATGCAGTCATTTTGTTATTATAATGATAATTAAAGAAACATCGTATTCAGAAGGCTCTCCTGAACAGTGAAGCAGAGGTGGACAGAGCTGGGACTTGAGCCAGATAATTGTCCAAGCTGAAGAAGGCTCTGAAAGTTAGCTAAGAGCTAGAGGCACTCTCCAGATGGCAAGAAATGACTCAGTGGCCAAAAGAAACTAAACAAAGAAAGAATAAAGATGCATCAAGTGGGATTCATGTTGCTGCAACTAACAAGGGAATTTATCTCAAACATACCTACGTCATAAAGAGGCTCTTGTCCCTGGAAGTTGAGCAGAGGGCTGGGCTTCAGGATTGACTGAGTTGGGTGGCTCTGGTCCTTTCCTTGCCATTCCCTGGGCTCTACTTTGCACCCAATGCTGGTGGTGAGATGGACCAGGTTTACGCCATCACCTGACAATGCCCATAGGGAAGGACTTTATCAGCAGCCAGCAACTTATTCTCACTTTATCGGCCTGGAGTATACTTATTGTTAAACCAGTCACTGCAAAGGAACATATTAACCTACATATCTATCAAACCTACTGATAGTATTAGGGTGCTGCCATCTTTCTCTAAGGCCAGGGTTTCTTAAACTCCACATTAATTCACATAGGCCAGATCATTCTTTGTTGGTGGGGGCTATCCTATACATTGTAGAATGTTTAACTGCATACTTGCGCTCTACTACTAGAATCCAATAGTACACTTCTTCCTTGTAACAACTAAAATGCCTGCAGACATTGCCAAATGTCACCCTGGGGGCAAAACAGTCCCCCCACCTCTCGATCCCCAGTTGAGAATCTTACTGACTTAAATGCGTGGGCTGCCAGGCACCAGTGAGCATACATAAACAGAATCCCTGTTCAGTTAAGAAGTAGAGAAAAGGAATGTACTACAAAGGGCTTTGAAATGGGGAGAAAATAAAGAAAGTTTGTTATACAGAGAGGCGACAGGGAAAGATGACAGACCTCAGATGCCAGTGAGATAAGACTTAGGTGATTTAAAACAAGAGCAGAGAAGACAAGCTCTGTCCAACAGAAAAACCAGTTAATAGTGACTCTTTCGAGCATATCAAACAGAGCATTGAGAAACCAGCCTGGAGCAAAAACAGAAGGGAGTGAAGGACCTTATCTGAAAGCTAATGTGAGACACTCTGGGGAGTCACCTTTGGAGGGGAGCAGGATTCAGGAATGTCTTTCTCTCCCATGGGCCAGGATCAGTGTGACTGGGTCTACAAGAAGTTCAGTGGTGCTCAGAGCTACAGGAAATTTTTGGGTGGGGCGGGGTGGGGAGGTCTGTTGCCCAAAGAACTGTTAGGAACCACATCTGAAAGGGGAAGGGGGCCCCACTAGACTTGGCCTGGTGTCTGTGCAAATCAGTGTGGAGCTGAACAGCTGTGGAGCTCAGCCTACTGCTTTCATTTGTAATGTGGAGGTAGAGGAAACAGCGTCAGGTCCCTACAAGTTGCCAAATCGGTGGTCGCTGTTTTAATTAGGTAACGATAAGAAGGTTGCATTTGGAAAATCTGTCGGCTCCTCTGCATTAGTTTTTCTTTGATTATCTGCATTTCCTTAAGTTGTATTTGAAAAATGTCAACATTGTAGGCTAACCAGATGTACTGTTTTAAACGGGACAGTACCGTTGCTTTCTGTCCTGTTTAAAATGGTATGTCTGTTCAGCCTACAACATTGGCTCCAACTATGCTAAAATAAGAAAGAATTTCTTCTATATTTCATGGGATAAAGGAAGTGAGACCCTGGAGCCCAGGTGAAGTGGAAATAGTGTTGGTAAAGAGCTGCTTCAGTCCTTGAACGGGGCTGTTCCTATGGTATGACTGGATGTACACTGTATTCTCCATTCATCGCTTACTAGTTAAGACAGGGATCTCCGTGGTAATCTGGGGAAGACTAGGAAAGGCTCTGTGCTCTAAAATACGGGTAATTTCCTCCACTGGCTCTATCAATGGAGTAACCTCACATTCCACATTATTGTTAAAGAGATTGTACTGAAACTCAGTTACCAACTAGGAAAAAAAAAAAAAAGGAGCATGTCTCATAGGACTCTGGGATCATATGAACTGTCACCATGAACCTGGGGTACAGCGTAAGAGAAGGTTACTTTTTCAGGTGAGTGAGCTTAATAAACCAGACAAGTTTGTAACTTTAAGAACCAAATGGGGAAAGCTGGGATGGCTCAGCAAGCGGGTTAAGCGCTCGCTTTGAATCCCCAGGGACCAAGGATCGAATCCCGGCTCCGGCCCATGTGGACCCACATGCTGAACTGGGGTGTGCACCCAGTTCAGTTCTTGCTGGGGCCTATTTGGGAGGATCCCAGCCCAGTTTCTGCCCTGCGCAGCCCTGCACCCACCTGTGGAGTGAAACTATATGGAAAACTAATGCTGTTAACTATGGAGACTGCTCTGGGCCCTCCCCCTTCTCTCTGTCTCTGTCTCTGTTTCTCTCTGTCAAAAATCAATAAAAATAAATCTTAAAAAAGAAAAAAGAACCAAATGGCCAATCAGATCCTTCCCTGGGTGGAGCCATTATTGAATTGGCCTCTTAGCAAAGAACGAGGTCCAGGGGGAATAAGGCAGGCAGTGTGCTGCGTTTGGAGGAGTCAAGGGGCGCAGGCCATTTCCAGGTTCTGAGGCAATGGGTCTCAATCTCTAGTCCTGACTCTACTCTTCTTTTTTCAAATCCCTTGACTTTTCTTGCCCAGTTTTTTCTTCTAGAACAGTTTTATATCCCTCTGCAATGACTAGTGGTTTTCTTCATTTTTGTCTCCTCAACTTTTGAAATAAAACGTGAAACTAGTTGGGGTAGGTAAGTGGAATTTCAGGACAGCTAGTTCATATCATTTCTGAGTCCCTTTTCAGCTTCCAACCTCCTGAGTCCAGAAACAAAAAGAGGCAAGACAGTTATAAATATGAAGTTTCTGAAAGATCCAAACATGCTCAAAATAAAATGAAGTTTTTCTTCTCACATAGAGCATCTAATATTAAAAGCAGGCACACAGGTCTATCCTACTCTATATTAGTAAAGTAGACAGATGGCCAGGGCATGCTCAGAGAAAAAAATATACTGGAACAAACGTCCTCAATTAGATAAGCTCATTCACAACCTTATATATTTGCTTATTCCCAGACAGAACATCTTGGTCTGTCCTATAAACTAATATTTATGTGTTAAATTCTGCTTGCTAAATACCATACAGTTAAGTATAAATATAACTTTCCTTCTGAGACCACTGATCATACTTGAAGTTTTGGAGAAAATGCTTTAGATTTTGCCTTCTAAGAAGCTTTAGACATTAAAAAACAAAACACAAAATACTATTATCCCATGTTGGCTAATCTCATATTTAAGTTGTGCCTATAAAAGTCCACAGAGTTAAGTTAAAACATTTTTATGTGCTGGGAATTGTATTGCACATGAAGTTTTGATGCTCTTATCCATCACAGAACCGTTGGTGTTGCATTTACTCAGAATGAATAGTGTTAGCATCTACATTAAAACCTGATCATGCTCAATTATGTCAGAGCAAAGTGCAGGAATCAGTGATAAATCCAAATCTGAACAGCCCCATGCAGCTGGCTTTTTTGTTTGTTTTGTTTTTTAGTGAAGCTGTTGCCTAACCAAACGGTGATTATTTTTGTTTTTTCACTTGCTTTGATTTTAGTGTGTGTGTGTGTGTGTGTGTGTGTGTGTGTGTTTCTCTGTTCATTTCACACACAAAAAAAAAAACCATTGGGTTCCACAAACCATGTGTCAACCTCCTGCCACAAATGAACTCAAGCATTTTCCTATCTATGCGTATTTCTACTTCCCATATCACAAGGCTTTCCAGTAATACCAAAATGCCAAAAATTCTGGATTTTATGATTTTATGTCATTCTTCACTTACTATTTGTGCACTTAATATTTTTTTAATGAAATCTTAAATAAGGGACAGACGTTAATGGTTAAAACTAGGGAGCTTGGGATACCAGGATAGCTCAGCAGGTTGAACACTTGCCTTGCAACCACAAGGTCTGGGGTCAAATCCTAGCCTCAGCCCATGCAAACCCATATACTGAACATGTATACTGAGCATAACTGGTGACCATTAGAATGGTGGCAAGGGTTCTCACCCCCCATGCAGGAGGACCCCAGTTTATTTCCCACACTGTGCGGCCCCACGTCCACCTATGTGGAATGAAACTGCGTCACAATTAATGGATGTACAACTATGGGGACTGGAGATTGCACTGGGCCCTCCCTTCCTCTCCTTTCAAACAATAAAATAAATCTTTAAAAAATAGTAGGGAGCTTAGGCTTAAAAAGCAAAACGTGTGAAAGAGACTGAGGGAAATGTAAAAGACTGCATAAACTGGAAATAAGACAATACAGTGGTTTCTTTGAGACTCCCCACAGTGAACTGGACAGGAAGAAGGCACAAGCATGACCCAATAGGGAATCATTGGCAAGCATAACTGCCTAAAAAGCAAAGGTGGTGCTTATATGCTTCTTTAAAATATGAATTTATGAACCCCAGCCTCCTTGTTTCTTTTGAAAGCCATTCTTGAGCACTCCACAGAAGTAACATGCTTACTGCCGGTTATTCATACTGAAGAAAAATCCCTGTATATATATATAGTTTTTCAATTAAAAAGATAAGTTTTAACTGAGACCAATACAATGAGCCACTATTCATCACTTATGTAAGTGGCTCTGGACAAATTACCTGATTCCTCAGGGCCTCCCTTTTCTCATCTTTAAAATGGTGATAGATAACAATAGTAGGCATTACATAGGGCTCTTGAAAATTTTAAATTCTTGTAAAGAGCTCAAAAGAAGGTCTGACATACAGTAAGTTTTTAATAAAAATTAACTAGGAATAGTGGTAGCAACAGCAGCAACCGTAGCATTAGTAACAGTAACAGAAGCACTAGTAGTGGTAGCAGTACTAGTGGTGTTGGTAATAGTGTTAGTACTCATCATAGTCAATAGTAGCAGCAACAGCAGAGAAACAGGGGCAGTTGTATGCTATAGCTATAACAAAATCTGTCCTAGGTCAAAAGAGTCAGGTAAATTGTAGACAACATCTTCCACTAATAGTATCATTGTGCTCAGAAGATTTCATCTCTCATACTTAACAGTCTGAAAAATAACCTGTCTCTTTGCTTTGAAGTTGGATGAAAAGCATAAATGGTGTCAATACCACATTGCACATTTGAGGATGAGCCCAAGGAAGGCCAGGGAACATCTACTTTCTTTAAATAATAAAAAATATATCAAGAGGTCTCCAAGCCTAGGGTCAATGCCCGGGAGTCTTCATTCTGAGGGCCAAGGTCGGCATCCTGAGGCCCCTGGGATCAGCCTTGCTGACCAGGAGTGCTGCATTAGCTCAAGGCATTGCTGTCCAGCTGAGCCAACTCTTGGCTAAGCTACCAAAGTGAGGAAGGAAATTGAGTCTCCAAGGCCATCAGGTTCATCTGTCATCATCTGGCTAAATATTTTGAACTTGGGATTTAATTATTTTTCTTCATGAAGGAAATGAACAGACACACACAGAGTAAAAATCATCATAAGGCCTACAAAGTTGGTTTGCAAAACTGAACACTTTTACTGCCTACTGGTGGAAACGAAGTTTGGAAGCTGGAGAAAGAAGTGTGACAAATGATGAATTGTTTGAGGCTTTTGGTTCTTTTACATGTGTCATATACGGGAGCATTAATGTAAACTATAGTGAACTATGTTTTCAATAAAGAAATGGAAATATATTTGTACTGAGGATATTAAAGAATATTCTCCATTGTGCGTCTCCATTAAAAATATATTTCCCTGCAATAGTACAAGAAACTGACAAATTAACAAACATTTTTTTTTTTTGCCTGTATTGTGATACAAGCAATCTCCTCTCTCAGAAAGACTTCAGTAAGAAATCCCACCAGCCTGACAACATCCCAGATCCCTGGCAGAGCTCAGGAAGCTGCCTCAGGCATCTCCACAGATGAGTGTGGCTCCTGGAACAGTGGCACTAAAGTCAGAGTCAGAGAAACTGCCTAGATATCTGCTTATTTGGGGACTCTACTCTCTTTGTTCAGCTCCACCTAACTCCCACAAATGGATAAACTCAAGTGGGACAGCATCTTGCTTAATGATCAATGGGAAGATTGGGAGCTATTTCTCCCAATGCTTGTGGGGGGAGGGGGGTAGCTCCAGATGACACCCCAGACCCTCAGAGAACGAGTTCACTTTCCCTGTTACAAGGAGTATTTACTTGATTGGAAAAGTTTGAGGAACATTATCTTCGAGTATATTTTTCTCTCACAGCCAACACTTTTGAAACAAATACGCCTATTCTACCTCATAAACATCCCTCAAAATAACCCATATTCCTCCACATCCTTAGTTCATGTTGTCGTTGTTTGTTGCTTCTAAGAGTGCAGTAATTTCCTTCCTATCAGAGCTTATCTTGCCTGTAGTGAGCATGCTGCTAACTGCTGTAAGAAATGAACCTCCAAATTCTTGCCCCTTAATTATAGAAGGTTATTTCTGAAGATTCTGTTCAATGGCAGCCTTCCTCAGTGATTTCAGGACCCATGCTCCTTTGTTCTTGTGATTCTGCAATATTCTCTAAGTATCAAATAGTAAATATGTTAGCCTTTTCCAGTCATATAGTTTTTGTTACAACTTCACTACCAATATAGCCCAAAGCAGCCATAGACATATCCAAATGAGTGTGACTGTTTTAGTAGAACTTTACCTGTTGTGAAATATTATTCTTTTACTTGTTTTCTCCAACCATCTAAAAAGTTTAAAAACCATTCAATTCAAGGGCCATACAAAAAAACGGTGGTGAGCTAGATTTGGCCTGCAGGTCACATTCTGGTACTCCTATATAAGAGTGAAAAGAAAAATCAAATATAAAATATTGTGGCCTGATGATTCAAACTGCTTAGAGTTGTGTTCTTTTGTTTTAGCAACTGGACATAAAATGTTTGCCTCTTTGCTTCTCTTTCTAACAGGATCTGGAAGTATGGCGGCATCACATCCCATTGCAACCAGCACCCCTGAAGGGAGCAATTATGGGGCAATAGGTATTTCCTACGATGTGTCCATTCATGGAAGTGTTTTGTAATTCTCCACAGAATAGGATACAAAGGGACTTTCAGACAGTAATAACTGTGAGTGGGTAAAGCAGTCATCACGTAGGATTGTACTGCCTATATAAAATGAATTGGTTAGATGATCCTTCCAGTTCTAACTTTCTCCAATTCTATTACTCTGTTTCTTGGATCTTCTGGCCACACATGGATTTCCTATAACCATTGCCATCAACTCCCAAGATGCCCCTGGGGATTTTTTTATACCCAGCCTGACTTTAGCTCAAGCTTATACAACCTGTGGCTCACGGGCTGCATGTGGCCCAGCAGGGTTTTGAATGAGGCTCAACTCAAATTCATAAACTTCCTTAAAACATTGAGTTTCTTCTGAAAAACATTTTTTTTTTTTTTTTTTTTTTTTTTACTCATCAGCTATTCTTAAGTGTTAGTGTATTTTATACGTGGCCCAAGACAATTCTTCTTCTTCCGTTGTTGCCCAGGGAAGCCAGAAGATTGACACCCCTGCTCTCGGACATGAAAGATGTGTTCGAAAGACATCAGTGTCAGGGAGGCCAACAGCAATTGACAAGTCATTTTGTTCTCAGGTTTCGGGGGAGTCAGGGCCATCAGCAGATTCAGGCCGCACTGCAGGGGAACATGGCTGAAGCCTAACAATCATTCTGGCTAACTTCATAACTGAACCTGCTCACTGCTGCCCAGTCACTCACAGGGCAACCCCTAGTGTTCATTAAGAGTCCTGAAAGCAGAATTCCTAGCCCTGTCTTGTTAGAATAGGAGTGCTTTGATGCTTCCACACACTTCCATAATGCTTACGGGCCTATGAATGATGTCTTATATTTCTGCCCTACTGTTCTGTGACTTTGAGAAGCATGTGGGTTCAGTGCTGGTGAATTATTTCTGGCTCTGCCAGAACAGGGTTGGGGTGCTTTTGTTGTTTTGTGTTTAATAGTCTGAATAGAAGAAATAAAGCAGAAGGTAGGCTTGGCTCACATACTCATCAAACTGCACAAATTCCCATCTGCTCTGAGAAACATTCGCAGGAACACAAGGACTCTTCTTCCTGAGAATGTGGTTTTCATTATGTAATCATAGATGTGGCATGTGTGGGATTGCTGTGTACAAATACTTTATCCACAAACCATGAAAGGTGCTGAATATGTGTGTGCTCACACGTATATGTGGTAGATGTTATATATAACTACATGCATGCGCATATTCATGTTCATATTTTAAAATATGAAACATAAAATATAGCATATTATTTTTGCATCTAATAGTTAACCCAGCAGATGTCTTTTTATTCTTTATATGTGTTCAGCCCTAGATATAGACAATTTAAATATATATATATATATATATATATATATATATATATATATTAAAAGGAGAAGAAGAAAATTTAAAGTCCACTGCAGAGCATTTGAGAGTAAGCTTATGTGTGTGGGTACAGAGTAAGTTTTTATCAACACAACATTTTCAAGAGTGAGTCAGCATGGTGCTTTGTGCTGTGAAGAAAGGACTCCATGGATTGGTTCTTCTTGGCTTTGGAAGGCAGACGAGTGCTCTCTGTTTCAGATGAGTCAAGCTCCAGTCCTGGCAGGCAGATGTCCCCCTCTGATGGTGGGCAGCCGTGCCAGTCTGACACAGATAGCTCTGTGGAGGAGAGTGACTTTGACACCATGCCAGACATTGAGAGTGACAAGAACGTCATCCGGACCAAGGTACGTGTGCCTGGACACACTCAGAGAGCAGTAAGTTCATCAATCGAATACATCTTCAGCAGTGCTTTCATTCCCTTTATGTTTTTTCCCTTCAGAAGAAGTCAAATTTCCCAGAGGCCTTTTAGATAAAGTATAACTACAGACTAAAAGCAATACCCTAATTAGCAATTCTTTCTAGAGAAAGACAATTAGAGTGTTAAAGAGAACAGCATTAAAACACTCTCAGAGTCTGGCTACTTGTGAACAATAAAGGAGGAAGGGATCCAACCAGGTAGAAGAAAAGATTCCTTGAAGAATGTATCTAGAAACAGTTTCTGGTTCTTTATATATCATCCTTAAAAAGTAAAGCTCATTTCTTTCCAGTATATATTTATTATATTGTGTTGTATCCACTATAGCGTGTGAAGGTGAATTGCACAGTTTCAGTCCTATAATTCAACAACCACACCGTGGACAGCTCTAAAAACTGAGAAATCAATTCTTGAGATATGAGAAACATCCAATAGTTTTCCCATATCAGCCAATCCTTAATGTTCCAAAGGAAATACTAAGAAAAGTTTTGTTAAATAATTGTAATCCCCAGTGAGGGGTTGAATTGAAATTTGTGAAGCTCTCCTTTGTACCTTATGCAAAACAGTTTTTGCATTTTCTTTTTATTTGGCTTCCCAGGTGTTTCTTTACCTGTCAGATCTATCCAGAAAGGACCGGAGAATTGTCAGCAAAAAATATAAGATTTATCTTTGGTGAGTAGATAACCAGAAAGACTCTAGTTCTCTTTAATAAAATTAATGTTTTCTTTGTATGTCACAGTCACTTATGTCACAGGTTTCAGTGTTTAATGAGGCACAGGTATAGGTGTTTCAAGGATCCATGACATATTCCATAGGAAGAGCAAAAATAAACTATAAAATACAACCAGCCCTAAATTAAATAAATACAAAGAAAAAAATAAGAATGGTAGTAGAATCCCATATGTTTAGGGAGGACACTAAATCCTCTTCCAGAAGGATAAGGAAACAATAACATTAATATCACAACCTTCACGAGACATGCTAAACTGCAACCATTCCCTCTTCTCCTCACCAGGCCTTGCTTTTGGAAGAACCAGTGATTTCAGGGCCAGATGCTTAGGGCACCTCAGAGTAGCTAGAAACTGCCCTGAGAGGAGATGATACCACCAGCCAATGAGAAATAGACCTGTGATGGTCAAGTACATAGATACAGCCTGACACGCTGAGCTGCCTGGCAGGGACCTCCCCAACCCCTCAGAAACCCCGCTGATGCTATGACAGCTCTTCCCACTCTTTTCTTTGGAAGGATGCCCTTTAATTGGATACAGATATTAGAGGAAAACAAGGGACAATGAGGACCACATGGAATTTTGTAGTAGGACCATCATTTTGGAACTGAGAAGTATCTAAGAGAGTCACATCTTTTCATGTGGTCTATCTCCCATTACGTACACTCTGATCATTTTTAATCTAACAACATCCTTAAGACATAGGCTGTCAGTAATAACTTGGTTAAATCAGAAGTATTATTTATACCGTTTTACAAATGACTGAAGAACAGGACCCCCATAATAAGTTTCTCATTGCTTTTGCAAGTGGACTAGGGAGTTATGGGGTGGGAGCATTCTTTATTAAAAGTTGAGCAAAGATTTCATTGTTAATTTGGAAATTTGGAAATAGCTGTTTCTGGTTCTTTCTGCCTGCATAGGAACATCATCACTATCGCTGTGTTCTATGCACTACCTGTGATCCAGCTGGTTATCACCTACCAGACAGTAAGTGCTGCCCTGAACCTCAGAATCCAAACTTTCATACTGCAGGAAGAGATTTTTCTGTAACTTACAGAGAACAGTATAACTTGGAATTGGTCCAAGAATTAATTTCCCATTTTGGTTCCAATTGGACTTCTCAATTGCTTCATCATTGACTGACCTTTAAATCTAGTTCCTGGGGAAGCTGGGATAGTTCAACAAGTTGAATGTTCACTTTGCAGCCCCAGGGTCCGAGGATCAAGTCCCAGCCCTGGCCTATGCAGACCCATATGCTGAACTGGGGTGTACTTCCAAGGTAGGAGGCCCCCCAGTTTGGTTCTTGCCAGGGTGAGCTTCCTATATGGGAGGCCCCCAGTTCGGCCCCTGGTTTGGCCCCTGGCTCACGGGAGCCAGCCTCGCATGCAGGAGGCCCCAGGCCCAGTGTCCGCCCTGCGTGGCCCCTGCCCATCTGTGTGGCATGTCAAAAACTGATGACAAACAACTATGGAGACTGCTCTGGGCCCGCCCCCTTCTCTCTGTCTCTGTCTGTCTCTGTCAAAAACAATAAAATAAATCTTTAAAAAAAATAAAATAAAAATAAATCTAGTTCCCAAAAGTGTTATCACAGAGGGACCTAGAACCTCTTGTATTATTTTGCCTACCAATCTGAAATTATTACCTTGCACTCATTTAGTCATGGTGTCTATCAATCATGTCTATTATTTACCAATTTGAACATTTGATCTTCATGAAATAATGAGTAGAGTAAATAAAGTTCCAAAACAAAACAAAAAAACCAAATGTCTAATTTAGCCTGTGCCCTTAAGAAGGGGAATTTTTTTTTTTTGTAAAAATAAAAATAGCTGCACAAAACTAATAAAATATTAAAATAAAAACTAAAATAAAGAAAAACAAATGAACAAAAATAATAATGAGGGATGCCAGGATAGCTCAGCGCTTGAGCACTTGTCTCACAATCCCAAGGTCCAGGGTTTGCTTCCCAGTCCCGCCCATGCAACCCTATATGCAACTGGTAACCACAGGGATGGCTCAGCAAAGGTTCGCACCTCTCACGCAGGAGGCCCCTGGTTCAGCTCCTGCCCCGCACAGCCTTACATCCACCTGTGTGGAATGAAACTATGTCACAACTAATGATGTACAACTATGGAGACTGCTCTGGACCCTCCCTCGTCTCTCTCTCTCTCTTTCTCTCTCTCTCATCTTCTCTCAAACAATAAAATAAATCTTTAAACAAATAATAATAATTAAAACAGCTTGAGAATCTCCCCCCCGCCACACACACACACACACATACTTCTTCATAGAACCCTAGGGTCCAGGTCACTTGAGTGATGTTCTATAGATTTATTCTACATGAGAAAGTGCATTTAGAGTATCATGAGACTCAAGGTATTTTTAATGCAGTGGCTCTCAAACTTTGCTGTGTGTTAAAATCATCTGGGGAACTTTTATAAATCCCAATGTCTAAGCTGTAGTTCCCTCTCAGAGTCTCTGTGAGTAGAATCAGGCGTTAGTATTGATTAAACTCCCAGTGGTTCTAATGTATAACTAAATTTGAGAGCCAATGACATAATACTATTCAGCCAATTCCATACTTACTACATGATGAGGGCAAGGACTTTATGAGGTATAAGAGTCACCATTTATAATCTAAATATGCTCTGAATACTTTGAGGGCCTGTCAGAAAACAGATATGCTGTGGGCTGGGAAGGTTCTTAATGATGGAGATAGTGATAAATATGGAAAACTGAACACCCCTGTCCACATGTCTACCTGCCCCATGGTTGTCATTTCTACACAGAGGATGGAACAGCTCCGTATCTTCCCAGCATTCATCTAGAAAATAGGACATATCACTACAACCCTAATAGGCAGGTCCCAATGTTAGCATCCTTTCATATTCCTTTTGTCATGCGAACAAAGGAAACTTACTCAATTGAATTCCACCTTTGAGGCCATTTAACAGGGAGACAGTCTATTTCAATTCAAAGCAAGATGGTAGAATGTAAAGGCAACGTGCCCGTGCTGTGTAAAGGCAGCAGATGACGACCCAGCCCTGCTGAGGAGCGCTGTTGAATCACTAACAGTCTAGCATTGTGAGCAGTGTCTGCTTTTTGTGATTTCAGGCTGGGTTCAGGGGATGGAGAAGAACTGTATCTCCTCTCTTGCTCTTGATTTTGCAGGTGGTGAATGTCACTGGCAACCAAGACATCTGCTACTACAACTTCCTGTGTGCTCACCCCTTGGGCGTCTTAAGGTAAATCCAGTCATCTGGTTGCCCATGAGGCATGCAGAGAGTTCTGGGTAATGTTGTAATTTCAGTATTTTTAAAATACTAAAAACCTCTGTGGAAAACTACCCCAGGAATGAAATCAAGAAGTTGAGACCAGGTATGCTTCTCTCATTTTTGTGTGAGGCCTCAAGAAATATTCCTAAGAATAACCTGCTGAGAGGGCAGGGGTGTTTTTAAAACATTGGGTGCCTAGCTATGATGACACTCATCCATGGACATGAGCTGCTAGTATTAATACATTCAATCCACTAAACAATCTCAGGAGACAGATAGTTTTATTATCATCCCCCTTTTTAGATGAAGATGCTAAGGTTTATAAAGGTAAGAACTTGCTGAAGGTCCCTCAGCTGTTAGTGATGTAAGAACTTGAACCCACACTTGCTGCCTCCAAGGCCATGCTGTAGCCACCAGAACATGAAATGGACAGAGTATTTTGCTGGGATTTGGGAGCCTAGCTTCTCGTTCCAAAACTGAGCAACCCTCAGTTTCCTGAATGAAAGCCAGTGGCTATGACCAGCTGACACTTATTCTGAAACTCACAGTGACAGAGCTGCATATTGACATGTGACATGAGTCCATCTATGAGAACTCCCTCTCACAGCATAGCTTAATTGCTTGGCCTAACTGCCCATCTTTGGAGCAGCTCTCTTTCCCAGGATTCCTTCCATGCCTGTGTCACTAGGACCAGAAAGGACTGGGAAGGTGTTGGGGAAGAGGAGTAGACACCCCTGAGAAGAAACAAACATGCTTCACAGGCTAACCATCTTAAATGAAAGGTTAGAGATGATCTCTGTTGATTTCCCAGTCCTGAAATCTTATGAGAAGGTTAGCAATGGAAAATATGGAATGCCGAGTTTCCTCGCTAATTCGTGCATTCATTCTCTGAATCTCTTTAAATGTCTAACTGTCTCATGGTTTCTCTCCCATCTGTTTAGTGCCTTCAACAACATTCTCAGTAACCTTGGCCACGTGCTCCTGGGCTTCCTCTTTCTGCTGATAGTCTTGCGCCGGGACATTCTCCATCGAAGAGCCCTGGAAGCTAAGGACATCTTTGCCATGGTGAGAAGAGGGTGGGTAAATCAGAAGTGGGAACTATGAAGGAGAGGGACAGCTGGCTTCATGGTATGATGATGAATTATGACACTTGAGGCCAGAAGATTGAGCTTCCAGATTCTGTGGCTATGTCACTTACTGGTATCTTTCTACTGACCATGTTTTCTACCTTTTTCAGGAGTATGGGATTCCCAAACACTTCGGTCTCTTCTATGCTATGGGCATCGCATTGATGATGGAAGGAGTGCTCAGTGCTTGTTACCACGTCTGCCCTAATTACTCCAACTTCCAATTTGGTAATTAGAATTTACATCAACTACACAGATTTTGGTTATAGGAGTCTTATCCTGGGACCCTCCCCAAAATGCCAAGGTCACACTTGCAAGAAATAAATGACATTTTACATGAGCTGAAGTGATCTGAGGGCACCTCACCATAGGGCATGGTTTCCACATATTGTACCATTTTTCTGCCCTGACCACCTTTTAGACTAGAAAACTCTCAACACTGAATAACGAGCTATGGCTAGATCTTCAGGTGGGTATATGGGCTAAACATTAGGCAGTAAGTCAGAAAGAATTCACCAGGAAGCCAGGATGGCTCAGTGAGTTAAGCGCTTGCTTTGCAGCCTTGGGGTCCGAGGATCAAGTCCCAGTCCCAGCCCTGGCCCCAGCCCCAGCCTGGGTGGACCCATATGCTGAACTGGATGTACTTCCCATGTGGGAGGGCCCCACTTCAGTTCCTTCTCTGTGCGGCCCCTGCCCACCTGTGTGGAATGAAACCATGTTGAAAACTGATGATGAACAACTATGGAGACTGCTCTGGGCCCTCCCCCTTCTTTCTGTCTCTGTCTCTCTATCAAAAACACTAAAATAAATCTTAAAAAAAAAAAAAAAAACAGAATGAAAGAATTCACCAAAAAATGTCTGGAAAAGTTCTCAGTATAATTTGGCCTATTTAGCAGTTAGACTACTTGGGGATGAAAGTAATAGGCCGATTGGAACTAGATAAATAATAACAATTATCAGCTCACCAACTGAAACTCCAGAGGTGGAAAAGGCTCATGGTTGGTTTGTCTGGTGGCTCTCACTTCACTTCTCACATCCCTTTGGTTATGACCAACCTGCATCTTGCTTTTATCCTCAGCCTTTCGGGGAATTCACAGTGGCAAATATAGCTACAGCAGGTCTGGCTTCCTACCTGCAACCCAGGATGTCTGGAAGACACAGCAAGCTGGCTTCCACCAGCCTTCATTTAAGAGCAAGGACACTTCTTTTCAACACCTCCTCCCATAAATTCTCCTCACACACCAATAGCTTTAACAGTCATGAGCTCTTTTGAGAAATCATTGTTTATGTGTTGATTACCTCAAGCCTGAATTGCTACAGTACTCACAGTGGCAAAGACAAGGTTATCATTAGACAAATTGGGCCCGTCCCTGGAATAGGGGTAGCCTAGCCTTCCTGAATTGAAAGCGGCACTAAGACATTTGAGTTGGTACTGAGATGCTGTCAGGAAGGAGGAAGGAAAGAGCTGATGCTCTTAGTAAGTAATTAACAATGCCCTCCACACTCAAGTATAAAGATTTTTAAAATACTCATTTTTATGTTTGTACTCTAGTCTCTGCCCGTTAACTCAGAACACCTCAGAAATTGTCACAGTTTAGTACTTTTTAATTAGAAAACATTTTTCATAGAGAAAACTATACCCTTTACCACGTAGAATGAACAAATGTCAATATTTAAAATTATTTGCCTTAAATCTACTTTTTAAGAAAACATTGTATAAAGTTGAGGTCCTGTTTTGAACTGCTTTCCAACTTACTCTCCTTTCCTTCCCCAGAGGCAACTACTATGATTAATTGGGTATTTATCCTTCCAGTTTGTTTTTTTTAGTTGCACTATATTTATAGTAAATATTGTGCTTAGTTTATCTGGTGGCTTTCATTCCACTTCTCAATTAATATAGTAATATTAATTTATCGTACTTGGTTCTACGGTCTTATTTTTTCATCTAACAATATGTTTTCAAGATTTATCAATATTGAATCAAAGACAGCTAGTCCATTCATTTTTAAGGACTATCACATTCTGTACTAAAAACATATCACATTTATCAATTCCTATATTGAACAACATTTAGATGTTGCCAATATTTTGCTATTACAGGGAATGCTGCAATGCCTATCCGTATGTATGGCTCTGTGTGCATTTGAGGGGATCCCTGGAATACCTAGTAGAATTTTGGGGTCATCTGCAATGGAAGACACACATCTTCTATTTTACCAAAAACTGACAAAATTATCTCCAGAGTGTTAATTCCCATTCCCCCTAGCTGTGTGAGTTCCCATTTCCCCACATCATCACTAGCATGTGTTGCCAGACATTTAAATTCTTCATTACACTTCTGAGTAGCATGGGGCATTGCACTGTTGTTTTAAGTTGCATTTTCATAATTCTCATGCAGCTAAGCCACATTCGATTTCTGTTTTCCATCTCTAGGCTATAAAGCTATATAGGAGCAGTAATCAATGCAGTTATATTTCAGATGCTGAGCACCTCCTGCACTCACCTGGCATTCATTTTATTGTCACATCGCCCTCACTCTTACCATCTTTCCTTATGGTTGTTGAGCTCCAGTGTTTAAATGCAAATACCCCTTCAAGTGGGGAAGTCAGTTATTTATCACCATCAGATACTTTTCTTCGGTGTACTAGGGACAGCCTTGGAGGGGTTCAGAAGTGGAGTTTGTGGGGTCTGCCTAGAGAACGTGCCTTGAGGGAGATGGGTATGTGGAAAGTCTCCACACAGTCAGAGGGCAGCAAACACTCCCAGGCCTGAAGGGTCCAGGGGTTTTTCCAAGGTTGAAGAGAAATGTCTGTCACCTGCCGGATCCTGACTGTCCTGATGCTCTGTGCCCTCAGACACCTCCTTCATGTACATGATCGCCGGCCTCTGCATGCTGAAGCTCTATCAGGCCCGCCACCCAGACATCAACGCCAGCGCCTACGCTGCCTACGCCTCCTTTGCCTTCGTCCTCACGCTCACTGTCCTCGGAGTGGTGCGTCCCTCCCCACAGCCGTCAGCCTGTCCTTCAAAGTTTCTTCTACCGAGGTTTTGTGTTGTTTGTCTGTTTATTTTGGAGCTCAGGTGAACAGAATTGAATTAATCACAATCCTTGGTTCATGACACATTCTCACCATTGACCCATCTGTGGCATTTTATTTAGGTATTAACTAGTTATTTTTAATAATGTAATTGGCACCTTAGAACTACCCCCTGGGGTTGTTTTAACATAAGGATGGGGCTTAACTCTTGTGAGATTAGAATAGTGATGTACAAGACTGGGGAGACTGACTTAAAGAACAGAAACAACTTTTTAAACATGCACGAATGGCAAATGTTAGCTGTCTTCAGTTACTTGAAGGGTATTAGCCCCCACCTTCAGATCTACTGCCCTTTCATCGTTGTTGTTCAGCTGCCTCATCTGTTTCTTCCCTTTCACATTTCCTTTTTTTTTTTTTCCCTGCCCTGGGTGCAGTAAGATCCCTGTTAACTCAGAGAAAAAGAAAAAAGAAAACAATAAAAAAGGCATGCACAGCTTAGCTTTCGACTCCCTATGCAGGAATGAGAGAACGATGATTTTTGTGAGTTCTCTGGGGGAAATAAATAAATAAATAAACAAACAAACAAATAAAGATCCATCTTTCCTTCTAGGTGTTTGGAAAAAATGACGTGTGGTTCTGGGTCATCTTCTCTGTGATCCATATTTTGGCCTCTCTGGCCCTCAGCACCCAGATTTACTACATGGGTCGTTTCAAGATAGGTGAGTCACCTGCTACTCTAAACACACTGATTAACTTACCTCAGAAAGCCTGTCTTCACTGATCCTAAACGGACGTGGTGCTGGTCCTAGTGAACACGTACTCTGAATTCCATGTTGTGCAAATAGAGTGTAGTCTGTCCAAGAGCTTCCTCTCCTTTATAGGATGGCAATAAGCTGTTTTTACTAGTTCTAGTCACCTGAGAAGCTAAGCTGGCCATACCTGAGAGCTGATGCACATCTCCAAGTGCCAAATGCTTTACAATCCACTAAACTTAGAAAGTGCGTTTGCAGAACATTATAATCACCACACTACTAGTTCTGCCTAGGGGATAGTTTTCAGTTTGTAACATATTAGGGAAGCATTTCTTGGAGATGCCAGGATAACTCAGTGGTTGAGTGCTTGCCTTGCAATCACACGGTCCGGGGTTCAATTCCCAGCCCATGCAACCTCACATGTTGCGTTGCAGCACAACTGGTAACTGCCGGGATGGCTCAGCAGTGAAGGTTCTTGCCTCCCATTCAGGAGGCCCCTAGTTCAATTCCCACCCTGTGTGGCCCCACATCCACCTGTGTAGAATGAAACCATGTCACAACTAATGATGTACAACGATGGAGACTGCTCTGGGCCCTCCCTCTTCTTTCTCTTACCTTCTCCTAAAACCAATAAAATACATTTTTTTAAAAGAAACATTTCTCTAACAATGCTAAATGGTTATCAAGAATGTTACTGTATTTTCCTTTTTATAAGATGATACTTTTGCCTAAAATTGTTAGACTAAAAATTGGGGGTTGTCTTATACAGAGGAGTAATCAGTGTATTGATTTGTTAATGTTGGTTTAGAAAAGCAAAGGTTATCTTATATACGGGGGTGTCTTATATACAGAAAAATATAGAATATATTATTTTCAAATTCTGAGACTAGAAGTTTTTTAGACCATCTTGCCAGCCTTAGAGGCAGACCACCTCCCGAACTCCCTCTGACAATGTGAACATAAGAACACTGAGTGTTCTACTGAAATCAGCTTCTGGTCGGCTGGGAGCAGGTTCAAGTCATTGTAGAACATTTAAATTTCGCCAGTCATTTTAAGGTCCATGAAGTCCCACTTAAATATTCTTTTGTAAATATCAAGAAAATAATTATGTATAAATATAGGCCCACTTCTAATATTTGTGGAGCCCATGGCAAGATTGCAAACAAAAGTTCATATACCATATGTGTAAACATTTTAAAGTTATAAAGCAGACTGAACTACTAAACTACATGAAAGGAAGGAAATGAAAGGAAGACGGAAAGACCAGCAAACTGTTGAATATAATTTGCCTCATTACAGCCTAAAATGTCCAGGTTCACATTTAGAATTCTCGGTTCCTCGGATCAGAGCAGTACCGGAGAGCTGGTCCCCAGCCCTCACCCCTCTTCATCTGTCTCTGCCCTGCGTCTTAAGGGCTCTCACAGGTACACATATGGGCACTGTTGCTCGGCATCCAAATGGCCACTCCTTATTCCTAGAGGTGCATGCTCTAGTGGTGCTACCTGCTCTCAGGAAGAGTAGACCGAGACAGGAAGCTGTGCAGGCTCGGAAAGCAGGCTCAAGGCCATCTGGGCAGGGAATTCTGGGGTCCAGGAATTCACAGTGTGATCTAGAAGGAGAAGGAAGAGTTCCCTTGCTTGCAGACTCCTCACTCAGTGGGGAATGAGGGCCTCTAAAGTATGAGACCTTAGACCTTGTCTAGGTCTAAGAGTGATTCCACATAAACAAGTGGCTTATTTAGGACCAGAAGACCAAATAAAACATTTTCTTACTTTGGCAGTTTAGGTTTCCCTTTTGACCTGGTCAGTAGACTTATTCTTGGCAGTAACATAGCCAGTGTACACCCAAGTCCCCCAGCAGAAGCATTATTAGCTGGTTGGGTAGATCATTTTGTTTGGTGATCTAGTCATTCCATCCTCCAGGCTCAAAGGTAAGATATGTCATACTAAGACAATTTTTGAAAGAAAAATAATTTGAATGATTGTTGTTCTGGGTTCTCCCAGAGTTGGAAAAATAAAATTGAATACAGATACAGTAGTCTGTCCCTTATCCATCAAGGATATGTTCCAAGCCCCCCAGGGGATGCCTGAAACCACAGATAGTACTGAACCTTATAAGTAAGGTGACCAGATTTTAATATTGGTAAAGTGGGACACCATTGACCAGGGGAGAGGGGGTTCTTGATTAAAAATTTGGTCTATCTCCCACCGTTCCCTAGCTTGTTGTGCATTCTTTCCAAAAATCGGGACTGTCCCGCCAAAAGCGGGACATCTGGTCACCTTACAGTTATGAGGGCTGTCAGGAAAGTATCCAGCCATGTAACTGTTCTCATTATACTGACAGTGGCTGGATTTTTTTTCTGGACGGCCCTCATATATATACTGCTTTTTCCTATATATACATACATACCTATGATGAAGTTTAATTTAGATATTAGGCATGGTAAAGAGATTAACAACAATAACTAATAAGAAAATAATTATAGCAATTACTATAATAAAAGTTATGTAACCCTCTCTCTCTCTCAAAATAGCTTATCATACTGTACTCACATTTTCCCTTTAAAGAAAACACTCTACGGCTTCTCTTTGGTGTATTTGAGTTGCCAGCATCACTACTGCTGCGCTTTGGGGCCATTATTAAGGAAAATAAGGGTCACGTGAACACAAGCACTGTGATAGCAGGACAGTCCAGCTGACAACCAAGAGGGTTGCTAAGTGACCAATGGCCGGAAAGCGTATAGTGTGGAGACGCTGGACAAAGACAAGTCACGTCCCAGACAAATTCACAGGATTTGCTAGATTTCATCACTATGCAGAAAGGCACTCAATTTAAAACTTACAAACTGTTTCTTTCTGGAATATTCCATTTCATATTTTTAGATCCCTAGTTGACCATGGGTAACTGAAACTGCAGAAAACAAAACCATGAATAAAGAGAAAGCATACTAATAGTGACCATTAACATGTGGAGCAGCTTTTAATATATTTATACCACCTTTGCACCATACAATTTCATAATACTGAATTAGTTTACCTTTACAGGAAAAAATTTATATATTATCTTATGACTGTGTAATATATCTGTCTAGGTCCCAACAGGAAAAAACTGTCACACAAAGATTGAGGAGGATTTATTCACAAAGAAACTATTCATAAGACAAGGGTGGGATAGAGAAGAATGAAAGGGGTGTGGAAACCAGGAGCCAGTAGCAGAGAAATTTTTATTATCCATAAGCCCAAAAGGAAGGAGGAAAATGGTTACCAAAACGTGGAAGGAGACTCACTCTGAAAGGAGCAGTGACCTTTAGTTGACAGACACAGCCAGCCTGAGGCAACCTCACAGGTAGATGCCCTGAACTCACTCTCCTTCCTCCTTCCCTCCAGTCTCCTGCTGGGGTTTCCCATTGACCACATCTGTGGAGAGTGAGAACCCCACCCCCACACTGACCCTGATGTCCACACAGTCAGCACAGGACAGAGAGACATGGAAGATGGCCAGGGTCTCGCTTAACTGAATATTTTCCATTTCTGTACCCAGGCCTTTTCCCCCAAGCAGATATAGGTTTGCCAGAGTCAAAAGAAAAACTTTATTTCATTGTGACAATGACTGCATCTAAATTTAGTCCAAAGGCAGGAAGTTGAATTAGTGGCCAGTGGTCCAGGCAACACTAACCTCTCTGCCCATTTCAGAAGCTGCCTTTGCCTCTCAAATCGCATGCTCCTTTCCCTGTGGCCCTCAGGCCACACATGAAAATAAACGTGACACCAGAAAGGCAACAGTATGAGGCAGAGCATTTCATAAGCAGGACAGAAAACCATAGAGCCACTTTGCCCAGAGCACTGCTTGTGCTACCAGAGGCATGGAAAAGGACTGCAAGGAGTTCTCATGAGAGAGGATGGATTAGAAACTGTAAGAGGTGCACACACGGAGACAGACAGAAGTCTGATTCCCTCCTCAAGAAATAGTAAATTTCTGAATGTTTGAGACAGACAGGCAGAAAAATTCTGCGTTCTTTATGGTAAGTAAGCATTACTTTTACAATCAGAAAATGAAATTAAAGTCATCTATTTAGAGTAGGCTGATCACATGTACCATTTTAAAAGGGACAGAAAACAAAGGTACTGTCCCGTTTCAAATAGTACGTATGGTCAGCCCACTGATACCTTGAATTTAGCACAGTGAGACTAGGCTGACCATACGTATCGTTTGAAACGGGACAGTACCGTTGTTTTTCTGTCCCGTTTAAAACAGTACCTCTAGTCAACCTAATTTAGAAAGAAAAATAAAATGGCCAGTAGATTACCTGTTTGGCTGCCTTCTTACAAATCTTTTTTTCCCTCTTATTTCTTCTCTGCTTCCCACTGACTCAGATGGGTCTGACACAGGTAATGTTCAGCTGCCCTTCACAGCGTTCTAGACTGTTTTCTTAACAAAGTGACTCTTCCAGGAAGCCGGGATGGCTCAGTGGGTTGGGCGCTCACTTTGCAGTGCCAGGGACCGAGGATCGAATCCCGGCCCCGGCCCGTGCGGAACCATATGCTGAACTGGGAGCTCCCCCGGTTCAGTTCTCTCTCTCTCTCTCTCTCTCTCTCTCTCTCTCTCTCTCTCTCTCTCTCTCTGTCAAAATAAATGAGTAAATAAATAAATATTAAAAATATATATATAAAAAAAAACCAAAGTGACTCTCCTGGTTGTCCTGTCAGCTCTGCTCCCTGCTAATACCCCCTTCCAGGCTGGGCAGGCATGGTGGGAGGGACAAGCCAGAGAATGGCTCAGAGGCAAGGGTCACTCCAACCCAGCCTGTGTGCCCCTTCTGGGCTATTGCATGGGCATGCCCCTCCTCCTTCTCCCTGCACAGACCTAGTCTAGTGAAGACTGGTGGAACTGACCCCGGGGTAGCCTTGAAGAGGAGTAGCATTCACAACAGAGCTGGGACTCACCCTCACTAAATGCTCACTTTACACAAACCTCAGCCCTGTATGTGATGTCTACAGTGAGCTCGGGTCCCAAGAAGACAACCCCTGACTCTGTAATATAACAATTATAACACACACACACTTGCTGATACCACCCTTTTGAAGGACTGCATTAAAAAAAAAAGTGTCCTGTCTTCCTCCCCATCTTAACTCCATTCCTTTGATTATGATTTCAGTACAGATTTAGGGCTTTCTGAATGTGCTCAGTAAGGCCTCAGTATCTCTTGGTTTGATTCTTACTGACATAACCACACTGAGAAAAGTAAATTAGAACTTTTACAAGCTAAGATTTCCAGTCCTCTAGAGCAGTGGTTCCCAACCTTTTTCCACTTGTGTACCCCATTTCTATAAATTGTACCCCTTGTTTTTTAAAAAGTTTCTAAATAGTCACACTTTTGTTTAGTGCCTATCTTAATGTAAAATAGTAGAAATGAGGTAATAAGTTAGGAAAGAAAAATGAGTACAACAGAAGTACAAACCACAGACGTAATTTTACAATATTAGTAACACAGTTAGATATTGTTACTGATCATTTCTCTCGGACCCCTGAATGGCCCAGCATGTACCCGGGGGGGTACCCATACCACTGCTTGAGATCCGCTGCGCCAAGGAGATGTGTTAAGGTGGGTTTGAGGGGCTCCATAACATCCCTGCTAAAAAAGGAATTACCCCTGGAGTAAATTGTTAACAAAGGGAAACTTAGCTGAGGGAGACTGTTGAGGGGCCGGCCAGCCACCCAGATTACTTGTGAGTGCGGGATACCCACGCCCTTCCTGCTTGCCTTTCTGCAGTGTGGCCGATGGGCATGGCACACCCTCCGTGAAAGCACAGGACGTGGGTGCCACTTTTTAAAGCAAACGTTCATTGCGCACCTATGAGGTACAAAGCACCATTTTTATGACGTGAAGACAACATTGTCCTGGCCGCCAAAGCTTGGGCCACGCGGGAGTATTTTGTCTTATCTCTGACTCAGCCTTCTGACCATGCGATTGTGTCACCGGCAGATTTGGGGATTTTCCGGCGGGCGGCTGTGGTGCTCTACACAGACTTCTTCCGGCAGTGCAGCCGGCCCTTGTACACGGTACGTGCGGTGCCTGTGTTCCTTGAACTTCCCCCCGAGGGTAGGGGGACAGGAGGCAGGCAAGCTCACGCAAGTCACTCAGCCTCCCGAATCAAAGGGCCACGTGGCCCAGGGTGGCTGAGGAGGTCCAGTCAGAGGGAAGAAGCATGTTGCTTATTCTTCTTGTTCATATAAAACGACGGGACGGTTCCATTTCTGTCCATAAAATGTTGCTGGTATATAAAGAATAAATATATGTATAAAACTGCTAAACAGTGATCATTGCTGTAGAGGAGGATCAAGGCAAGATGTCCCTACAAATAACCACCCAAAAAGGTATGATCATTTCACTTGTGAAAGTGAAAGCTCTATTAATAATTGTACCAGATGGCAGATGTACACTGGGACTGTCCAATGAAACTGGGATATACGGTCATTCCAACCACTTTCATTAGGAACTTACACTTTCTACATTATACCTTGTTTGATTTTTACAACGAGCAAGAATTTTTTTCAAAACTGTAGTTATTGTTTCATGGTTGAAACATGACTTTCAAAAATTCTCCATTATAGTTTTCAGTATATTACATATTTTTACACTGAGTAGAGGAATCAGGGCCCTGGTTCTTGTGATGTCTTGACTCACTGGCCAATGACCTCAGAAAAACTGCATACTAATCTCTACACAAACCTGTGGTCAGAACTAGTGAGGCTATTTGGGCCTGACACACACCGCAGTTCTCTAAGTGCCTGCTAATAGCTGATAATCAGAAGGATTTTTACATAAAAGAACGTGGGAGTCTTTTAACCCACCAGACCTTGGGCAGGAGCTGTAGACACTAAACATTGAGGGAACTGAGGCTGGAGGGTTTTTTGACGTTTTTTCCCCTCCTTTCCAGGACAGAATGGTGTTGCTCGTCATGGGGAATCTGGTTAACTGGTCCTTGTAAGTAATTTTAGGAAAATACGTTTTTCTCTTTTTGAATGTCCATAACATTGTAGTTTAACTTTCCTTGGTTGTCATTCTTATAAAGAAATCGGAAATGAAGGAGAGTGTAGAATTGTGCTTGCCCTACAGCAGGCCTGAGCAGACCTTCTCAGGGCAAGGGCTACTTCTAATTTTCCCCAAGTGTCATGGTCCACTCGCTATTTATTTTATTATTTAGGCAGTCACCCCAAAATTGCTTGGCAGCCCACCAGTGGACCATGATCGACATCTTGCCCAGCCTTGCCCTAGAGAAGTGAAAGGAAGGCATTTGTTTCTCCTGCAAAGAATGCACTAGGAAGCTCTTGTGTGCCAATAGTGCCCACTCTTAAAGCACTGAGTTAGGGAATTCCTGGATGGCTCAGCGGGTTGAGCACTCATCTTGCAGCCCCAGGATCCGAGGATCAAATCCCAACCCCAGCTGGTGTGGACCCATATTCTGAGCTGGCATGTGCTCCCAGTTCAGTTCTCATGGGGCGAGCTTCCCATGTAGGAGGTCCCCAGCTCGCAAGGGCATGCCTCCCATACAAGAGGCCACCAGCTCAGTTCCTGCCCTGCATAAACCTGCACCCACCTGTGATGTGAAACTATCCACAAAACTGATGACACACTACTATGGAGACTGCTCTGGGCCCTCCCCCTTCTCCTCTGTCTCTTTCTCTGTCAAAAAAAAAAAAAAAAAAAAAAGCATTGACTGCATTAATGCATTGAGTTCATTTGCTTAACAAGACAAACATCAAATTTGTTATATCTGTGTAGATAGATGATGATAGATAGATAGAAATATTATGCCAGTAGTTGCAAAAATGCAACATAGTTTTAATTCTTGTAGAATTTTTCTATAAAGGCTACCCAGCAGGCATTTCTCTTTGTGCGTGTGTGTGTGTGAGTGTGTGTGTATAAGTCTCTTTCTTATTTATTACTTCCCTCTATGTTTAATTCTTCATACTCTACCTATATCATTCATCTTCCTCTTTTTTTCCTCATTATCAATGTGGCCTTTTTTCCTCAAATGGCCTCAAAATAGAACAGTACAACAGGTGTTTATTTTTGCTAGTGGAAATTATTTTCTGCAACCTACTCTCAACTTACAGATGTGAATGGCTGAGATGTCTTATTAAATCGCTCAAAAATAATTAAGTTTAGCTGCTGTTTTTCGTGGTTCATAGCTGATGTGCTCGTCTGGGTCAGTGACCTCTAATGGAAAGGTGTGTACTCCTGCTGCCCTTCAAGACATAAACAGAATGAAGAAGGAGGCATACTTTCAGAGTAAGCCAGAACCAAGGCATGAGAATTTGAATCTTATTTGGGTGCCATACACTTCTGGAAGAAAATCCCCATAATGTTGTAATCCCTGGGGCAAGATCCCTACCTGTGAAAGACTCCTTGGTTACCTGGAGACAAGTCAAGATAGACAATTCTTGGCAGAGGTCAGTCATCTGCAGTGCTCTTCTGGACTACACCTTCAGGGCAAGCCCCACAGTCTTGATGACTCTGTAAGGCAGGACAATAAACTTCAGCATTCATTTAAAAACCACAGGCAGCCAGAATTTGATAATGTGTGTCAAACCAATTACTGAGACAATTCTACTTCTACGTAGTAATCTAGTCTAATGAATTACTCTTAAATGAAAATTTAAAAAACACAATACGTCTGAAGGTATTCATTTATTCATTGCAGTGTGCTTTATAATAGGTCTGATCGAGAAGGGAAAATGATTTCAACCAGAGAGCAAAGTGACTATGGTACCTCCACTTATGGGAACCTTACAATCATTGAGAATGAATGTTCATGTAATAAATTTAAAGTTACTTATACTAAAGTGGTTTTTAAACTTTCCCTTCCTTGCCAAAATGGAGTGGGAATGTGAAAAAGCCACAAATGTTACAAATCCCCCTTCATGGCTACAAAATAATTCCTCCCCATGTGCTCAGCGCCTTCTTTGGACTCATCTACCGACCCAGAGACTTTGCTTCCTACATGCTGGGCATATTCATCTGTAACCTGCTGCTCTACCTGGCTTTTTACATCATCATGAAGGTAAGTATGGCCGCTGGGAGCCTCGGCACGTGGGCCCTTTGCAGGCGGTGCAGGCAGTGTGGGCCATACTCCCTCTGCGGGCAGTGCGGGCGGTGCGGGCCATGCTCCCTCTGTGGGCCGTGTCGGAGGTGCTCCCTCTGTGGGCGGTGCTCCCTCTGCGGGCCATGCTCCCTCTGTGGGCCGTGTCGGAGGTGCTCCCTCTGTGGGCGGTGCTCCCTCTGCGGGCGGTGCGGGCGGTGCAGGCAGTGCGAGCAGCCTCTGCTTCTCACCCACAGCTTCGCAGCTCCGAGAAGGTCCTCCCCATCCCGCTCTTCTGCATCCTCGCCACCGCTGTCGTGTGGGCCGCTGCCCTGTATTTTTTCTTCCAGAATCTCAGCAGCTGGGAGGTAAGAGGACAATTTTCTCTTCCAAGATGTTCTCTCCCCATCTTGCCTTTTGACTGTCCTGTTGCTGTTTATCTTTTTTATATTCTCTAAAATGGAAAGTTTGTCTAAAGCTTTAATGCCCACACATAAATGCTCAATGACTGGCATGTTATCATCATCATCAGGGTAGCACTCATAAGTGTGTCAGCCCTACAGAATCTGCAAATTTAACCTTCATTACGTGTATCAGAACTGCTTAATGTTTACAAAAACTTTGATTAGTGTATCTTCTCCACCTTTCTTATAAGCACATTCATGAACAAACACCCAGGTGCAGGTATCTATAAATCCATTTCACAGATTAGAAAGCTGAGGCCTAAGAAATTAGTGCTATAGCTGAAGCACAGAACAGGGAAGTCTCTGTTCTCCATCTCCAGCATCGCCACAATCAATTTCAGAACATTTTTATCACCCCAGAAAGAAACTGCCCATTTCTCCTAACACCTTAGCCCTGGGTAATCTATCTTGTGTGTCCATAGATCTGCCTATTCTAGACCTTTCATATATATGAAATCATATACTATGTGGCCTTTGAGTCTGGCTTCCTTCACTTAGCATACTGTTTCCTAGATTCATCCGTGTTGTAGCATGTGGCAGTACTTCATGTCTTTTTATTGCTGAATTATATTCCATTGTATAGGTACACCACATTTTATCTATTCGTTAATCTGTTGATGGGCATTTGGGTTGTTTCCCCTTTGGGGCTCCTATGAATGATGCTGTTGTGAACATTTTGTGTACAAGTTTTTGTGTGAACATATGTTTTCTTGGAAAGCTAACTTTTTGAGCCAGGTATCTAGTAGCCTATTTTTAGCTCTCTGGATGCTCAGCCCTTAAACAGTTGAACTGTGGGAATGCTCACCCATGTCCTGCCTCACCTTCTTCCAGGGAACCCCAGCTGAATCCCGGGAGAAGAACCGGGAGTGTATCCTGCTGGATTTCTTTGATGACCATGACATCTGGCATTTCCTGTCTGCCACCGCCCTGTTTTTCTCATTCTTGGTGAGTGTCTATTAATAATAACTTTTTGTGCATTTGTTTTCTCTTTACAGCCTGTATTCTTTCTTTCTCTTCTGCTCTTGCTTACACTCTCCTTTATATTCCTAATTTTCCTTTCCAATTCTTCATTGTAATACAATGTACAGATTGACACTTTTTTTTTTTTTTACATACGTCCTTTAGTTAGACCTTTACTTTCATTTGCCTTTACTCTTCAATATTTTAAGATGCAGAGTGACAAAATGATTTTTCTTAAGCTGCATGACATTTGGACTGAATTGGTTAAAACTCACCTACCTGCCCAAATCCCCTCAGGCATCACTGTTGGCATCCACTAAAATTTCAATAACGTTAGGTTATTCCTTCTTGTGCTATAATCATATTCATCCTCCCCTTCCAGTCTCATTGAATATCTTGCAAGTGACTTACAAATTCCCCAAGTGGCTCAGGATAGCATCCAGGCCTCTGTTGACTTCTAGTCAGTGGGTTCCAAATCTCTCCTGTAGTCTCTCCATTTTTTAAACCCAATTTCCCAGAGGTGAGGCATATTATAAAAGCCTTGGATGATAACGCCTTGCACTCTTTTATCTTAATTTCGACTTTTTCAAATGAAAAGTCTATGGTACCGATGTGTGTTCAGCTGACAAATAACACCAGTAGGACTCCTCCGCTCCCAGCATTGCCCCCCATTAAGCCGTCACTGCCGCCTTATAACCACAAGAGTGGAGTAGGGCTATCCCCTGGTGGCCAGTTTGGGAAGTTTCACCAATCTGTCTAAATACTCCTTCAGGCATTTTGATTTATTTAGTTTATTTGTTGTAGCAGTATGGTTTATTAAGCTGTGCCTTAGTACAGGCGCTGGGGCTTTCCCTGGTGCTTCTGATGTATAAAGCTGGGATGGTCTGCCAGTTCTTTTTGAGCAATGACACCAGGAAATTGAGAGCTAAGTGGACGTTGTACACAAGCTCATCATCTGTTATCTTCACGTGGCCAGCAGCCACTGCCAGACACACCTTTATCATCTGGAACTTGATTGTGGATGTCAATTCCCCGACTTTGGCCACCATGTTCTCACTGTGGGTCAGCAAGGAAGGGAGCTTGCCAGCCTTATTGAGGCCCAAGCCCAGGATTCGTGGGTCGGCTTGATCAGAAACTCCAACGCCAAAAAAAGCATCATCGTTTTCCTTCTTACCCAGCTTCTTTACCAGCTTCTTATTCTTGTTGAGTTTCTCCAGCGCCTCGATGTCCATGTGGGGATAACCAGAGCTGTGACCTCATGCAGGGCTGCTGATCCCCCAAAACACAGACGGACAACTTGGGGTGGGAGTGGATTTTAGCCTGATGGTGCCCGAGAAGCGCTTGTCCTTCTCAGGGTCATGGTTGTTCAAGCTGATCGGCAGCTCCGCCTCTCCAAACATCTCTGGCCCCTGCGCTGGTTTCCGTGGGAGACTTCGCGCACGGCCCAGAGGGCATCACGAGAGACTTTGCTGCTCATGGTGCCTGGTGCCAGGAAACCCAGATAAGAGCTAGGCTTTCACTTTGTATGGTCACCTTCATTAGACAGAGAGCACAAAACTGGAGCGAGGGGTTCCATGCAGAGGGAGTGGTGGTGGAGGGACCCAATAATGGAGGAGGAGGATGCATGTCTTCTACAGCAACACTCTGTGCTCAAAGACTTCATTTCCTTTAGGACTAGGCCTAAATGTTCCCTTCTAAGTAATGACTTCCCACACACCCTATCAAAATTGTTTTACCTCTCCCCACCCCATACTTCCTATGTCCCCTCCCTAGTTTCATTTTTATCCTTAGCACATATTACCATCTCACATACTATCAGCACCCATTTCTATCAAACATACTATATTTTATTCATGCATTTGCTTCACATCTCAAGCCCTCTCTTAAATGGAAGCTCCAGGAGAGTAGGGATTTTTGTCTCTTTCGTTCAAAGCTATATCTCCAATACGTGGAATAGCAGCTAATAGCTCTTGATAAGTATTTGAATTAATAAATGAGCAGCATGATTTAATAAGTGCCTGTTAAGAGTATGGCATTGCAAAAAAGCTGCAGAAGACATGGAAACAAGGAAGGGCATGTGTAGCTTCAGTTTTCACGAGTCTCAGAGAGACCTGCTGTGGCTGTGATCCCTTTCATGTCTCTGCCCCTCTGCTCTCAGGTTTTGTTAACCCTGGATGATGACCTGGATGTGGTTCGGAGGGACCAGATCCCCGTCTTCTGAACCTCCAGCATTAAGAGGGGGAGAACGAGCGACTGAGCCTGGTGCTGTTTTGTGAAAAATACAGGAACCACAGCAAAGTAACCAATGCCAAAGGCCTCACTCACCCTCGTGGAGTCAGCTCTGCCTACAGTCACACAAGGAGGGGAGGAGAGAGGGAGACTGAAGCCTGCGAGGCAGAAAGGAAGCCACGGCTGCAGACCGAGGCAGACCCTGAAGAGTCCAGAGGCACCCATCCCCTTGTGTGGCATCTCTGAGCTAGACGTGGACAAACACTCCATCAAAGTCAGCTCACTATCATGGAACCACTCCCACCCTAAGCTGACACTTGTCCACAATGGCAGAATGATGCTCCATGCTTCCCTCCAGCTTCCTCCGTGCCCAGAAAGGCCAGCAGCTCAGACTTCCCACCCAGAGACGAGATGGGCCCCTGTGCACCTCTGCAACATCTGCCGCTCCGCCCATCCAGAAGCCCAGCTTGCTTCTCCAGGGTCCTGGGAGGATGTACGTCCCCAGAGTTTGTAGAGGGGTAGGCCCAATGCCCTACTCAACTGAGGCCGATGTGTTAGTGCTGGTCTCCTCCTCAGAAGGTACGCTGTATGTTTCCCCCAGGTCCCTGGCCCCTTAGAAAGCCTCTGGGTTGGGCCTCGTCACACACTCCTCCTAACAGGTCTCCGCGGCCGAGGCTGGGTGCTCACCTCTTCCTTAGTGTCTCCATCTCATGGCTGTGTGCTGACCCCGTAATTCAGGCTCTGCCTTCTTGAGAAGGCCCTGTGACGCCGCAGACCAGCTCCGAGGTGGAAGGGGAGATGGGAAAGCTTTTCTAGCAGCAGGACGAGCTGGAGAAATGACGGGCAGCGCTGACACCAGTGGCCTCAGCATCAGGCTAACAGGTCTCACCCTGAAGACTTGGACTCTGGGAGTACGTTCGGCAAAGGCAAGAGTGCTTCCTCGTGTCCCCAGCTCAGACGGCTCAATTCTACACCCACATCACCTCTGGAGAAGAAAGAAGTGTTTAACCAGGGGCACTGCACGAGGGGCCCTCTGCCACTGACCAAGTCCCTTCTCTGTCACTTGATGCAGATCAGGGCCTCCAGACTTTCTCCCTGAAGTTCTCTGGCAGGAACTCTCAGGGTGAACGCCTTCCACTCTAACTTTACTTATGAAAAGCACAGCTGATTTAGCCTTGCTTGGTGGCATCTCATCCCCATTCTTCCCCCAGGAAGGTGTTGAAAGCTCAGCGCCCCACTTCTCCCTGATACTGTGTGGCAGCTCTGCCCTCCGGAGTCCCACTTTGACCGGACTCCCTTATTACCCCGAGTATGATGTAATCAGAAAATATGCATCTGGGTTCAACACATACACACGTTTGCCTGGAGAACTGAAGTCACATTTCACCTCTGCTTTCCTGCTCTTTCATTAGAGAAATTCATCAACTATTCTTTTTTATTTTTATTATTCCTTCTCTAAAATATGTGCCTAATGTTCAAAAACACATTTTAGAAGTCTGAAAAGCAAATTTTCCCTGATTTTAAAAGCAGAAAGATGCTCTTAATGAAATATTTTGTGATTATTTTTTTTCTAAAATGCCCCCAAATTGGTCTTCTGTTAGTCTTTGTTCCTTAAAAAATTGTTCACTTTCATGGGCCATATGAAGACCACCTATTAAATGGTGGGTTGTGTTAGTCTAACAGCTAACACAAATTTCAAATGTGTTAACTATGACTGATTTGGCCTAATTTATATGTGTGCACTGATGATTTCAAATCATCACTACACCCACCCTGCACGCACAGAAAAATAAAAAAGATCTACTAAGGAATGTGAACAAAGTCTATTCAAGTAGTCCTATGGCCTGAAGTGAGTAAATTTTAAGACACATTACCTGTTCTGCAGCTTGTTTGAAAAATATGTCCATGGAAATGGGGAGGAGCCCTGTAGAAACAGATACATTGTGCTGTTGTATTCTCAGCTGGTTTTTGATACCTGTCTTGTGCTATAAATTCACACATTGTGATCTGTTTTGTTCTCTGCAGCAGGACTAAAATCCCAGACCAAGCCTGTTCTTATAAATACCAATTCTAAATGTACTTATTGCTCATTCTTCCTGCCGATCTCATGGTTGGGAGACTCAAGAAAACGGTTCAACTGGATCTGTAGGGTTGATAGGAAGGTCAAGTAAAGAGGAGCAACCAGAGTTTTTCATAACGGAACAGTTCCTCGTCCATATGCCTGTGTGATTGTTGTCTGTGTTCATGGAATTCAATCTTTAAAAGAGAAGGGAAGATAACTCTGGAAGTTGAGTTTGGCAGGAGGGTAACTGGAAGAAAACAGCCCCTGTGAAAGGCTCTTGGCAGCGCAGGCGCAGAAGTTATAAGAGCAGATCAGCTGGAGCAGGACAGAGATATGGCAGCCAAAGAGGCGAGACAGTGCACGTAAGAAAATGATCTCTTCACACCTCTGAGAAGGCTGGAGAGGCTACCCCACCTGTTGGTGCTGGATGGTTGAGGGATTAGCCCAGTTTTATTTTAGCAGCAGGAGAAGCCAGAGGAAAGCAGTGTATCTAGGGAAGGTACTTTTCATGACTGAGGAGATCGCTGAGACAGCTCCTGGGACAGAGAAAGTGGCAGCTGCTTCCTTTGTAGCTCCAAACAGCCACCAGAACTTTCTGTGGGGCCGCAGAATGTGTCAGTAAACCTAGTGTTGCTCATTCTGGGAGATTCTCTGAGTAAAACTTAAGGAAAAGGGAGGAACAAAGATAAACATTCTTCATAGAAGAAACAGTAGAGTGGAAGAAGGATTCTTGAGTCAGACTTCAGTCCAAATATACTCACTATGTGACCTTGGGCAAGTCACCGGAATGCTCTGATCCTCATCTGCCCCCTTCCCATGACACTATATGAAGGGTAACGAAGGTGGAGGTGGGTAGGGCACCAGGCACAGTGCCCCACTTGAATCCCATCAGGAGGGTGGGGCAAGAGCAGGTCTCTCCCCTGGGCTCACCACTAAAACCAGCTGTCTGCCTCCTGTCCTCAGTTCCAGGAGGCCCTGAGGGGTTGGGCGGTCATCTCACCTTCAGAGATACCTCCCAGAGCTATCAACCCCCATCCCCAACCCCCACCCCCTTCTTGCCCCTTATTGTTGCATTTCACTGCCTCTGGCCCTTAATACTCTTATTCCAACTTAGATGAAAAACTGCTACCACAGCTAGGGCCAAAGGGAAAGTGTGTCATGTCCCATCTCATTACTGCCTTCTCTGCCCTGGGGATCTGCCATGTGCAAATGAAACCTCCTCCCAGCCCCCCAATCTCACTTCTCCCACCAAATGTTCTAGGGAAAGGTTGGGCACTCAGCCTGTGTGAAGAAGGGCTTCAGCCCACGGTGACAATGCACGTCCCTAAAGAGGAAGCATGGGACGCTCACTCAGGTTTTGAAATGACTCTCGCGTCCCCTGGTGAAAACTAAGGAAAAGCATTATGAGTAAGGTACCATTTGCCTCTGCCTGAAGCAATGTAAAGCCTCTGCTGAACTGTGGTTCTTAAAAGTCATTCTTTTGTTTTGTTTTTAATGCTGTTTGCTGGAGACAAGGTATACCTGTGTGACTAAGTTTTCATATCTCCTCACTGTTAAGGCATCACTGTCAGTCAGCAAGGTTAATCACCAACTAAACCTCAGGCCTTAACCCAGAGAAGCTTGGCAAGAACCACAGATCAGCCTTCACCACCGAGTTTCTAAAAGGCCACAGTCCATAGGCGAGTTTTCATTTGGACAGGACTCCTGTGCAAAAGGACCCTCACTCCGTGAACGCTAAGCAGGCCCTGGAGTTCACTGCATTGCTTTCCCAAAGAGCGGGCTTGCCACTCTTACTGAAATACAAAGACTAAATGGTTCCCATTATTCACATAGAATTGCCCTTTGCTCCTCCAAATCGTAGGGAAATGGAGCTCTTCCCTCTTCCTAAATACTTCTAGATTTGGAGATTTCACCATTTCCTCAGAACTCTGAATTTTAAAAAATTCCTTGGCTCTACCCTACATTCTTTCTATTGCTTGGAATTCCGTCATCTAAGACTGATTCATTTCACTAGAGATGAAAATACCTAAACACCATATTTTAACATAGAATGACCTTGAAGTCATCACATTTCACCCAAGTGCTAAATAAAGTCTGGGTATCCCAGCACTATAGTTATGATTTAGAAAACAAGAGGTTTAAAACAGTGAAAGATTTGTAAGTGAGGGCAAGAAGAATTGGGCAAACAGTCCCACAATGGCTAGTTCCTGGGCTCCTGATTTCCTTTAAGTATTGACATTCTTCATAAACTAGGATGCTGAGTCCTTTACATGGAAGATTATTCAATGTAATTCAAAAGCTCTCTATTTTAGGATGCTATAATATTGCCATCAGAGAAAAAAAAAACACAAAAAACCGTTGATTTGTATTTTATGATCTTATTATGTTGCTTATCTGAGCATTTCACATGGCTCAGTACCAGTTCTAGACAGGCCCCTTCAAGGAAGAGAACAAATTCAGGCTTGAGGTTTACTCTGCTGCTCCCTTAACATGGGACATCTTGTAAATTAACCTGCTTTTTCAGGGGCCTGTTTCCCCTTTATCCTCTCCTTCCTTACCACTTCTTTGTTCAGTTACATAGAATCAAAAATACTGCTTCAGTCAATCATCAATCAAGAAATATTGGGGGATGCTGGGACAGTTCAGCAGGCTGAGTGCTTGCATTGCAACCATAAGGTCTGGGGATAGAGTCCCGGCCCCGGCCCATGCAGACCCGTAAGCTGAACTGTGGCACAACTGGTAACGGCTGATCCCAGCAGCAAAGTTTCTACCCTCCTATGCAGGAGGCCCCCAGTTCAGTTCCCTCCCTGTGCAGCCCCATGTCCACTTGTGTGGAATGAAACCACGGCACGACTAATGATGTACAACTATGGAGACTGCTCTGGGCCTTCCCCCTTCTCTCTCTCTCTCTCTCTCTCTCTCTCTTGCAGTTCTCTCAATAAAATAAATCTTTGGAAAAAAATAAAGGGATTTAATCTAATTGAATGAGTTACCAGAAAACTTCCCTGAGGCAGTAAGTGCTCCACCAGTACAATTTTGTTTCAGGCTCTTTCCAAACCACAGATCTGAATGTTATTAAACCATGTAATAAAACACCAAAAGTAGACCTGCAAAGCACAAACATAGTTAAAAGCTGAATTTTCATATCTTCCCTCAAATCTGTAGCTTACATGGTCATATGAAAAATTAAGCAGCACATTGATATGCATTAACACCTACCTGACTTCTGAATTTATGTAGGAAACAAATTAGCATTTGTCTCCTTAATTTCTCACAGGAAGAATGGGCCAAAGGAGCTGTTGGCACTGACCGTATGTTCAAGCAGAGCATTTTAGTCCTGTATTTAGGGGAGATAGAAATGAGAAAGGTAATGGAAAAGAAGTGCCACTTGACATTTAAGGACTCCTTTGCAACTGTATGAAAACACTTACAAATATAAAACCTCATTGGTTCTTCACAACTTTGTGAGGGGGACAGGACAGACAATGTACCCACAAACAAACTAAGATGCAAAGTTATGCTACTTGCCCAAAGTCACAAAGCCAGGTAATGGCAGCCTGATACACAATAATGCCGTGGCTCTTTCTGTTTCTAAGAACAACAGTAAAATAAGTTTTAGATTTGGCTGACTCAAGAAATTTATCAAGAGAAAACCAACATCAGCTCAGACTTCCATAGTGTTTTCTTAACCTTTGCATTTAGGTATATTCAGTAAAGAACAAAGCATGTACTAATCTAAACTTTCTATAGATTGGTGGATTTTTACATATATGTGTATGTGTATGTATGTGTGTGTACACATACCATACACCAAATGTAACCACCACACACATTAAGATGATAAACACTCCCCGCATCCTTGTGCCTGTTCCATGTGATCCCTGCTCCAGAGATAACCACTATGCTGACTTTTCTCCTCATAATTTTGCCTGTGCTTGAACTTCACATTACTGGAATTCTGCAGTAGGTGCTCCTTTTTGTGGCATCTTTCACTTGATAGGATGTCTGTGAGATTCATCTGTGTGTATCAGAAGTTTCATTCTGCGAATACATGACATTTCATTTATCCATTCTCCTATTGATGGATATTAGGGTTGTTTCCAGTGTGGGGCTACTATAAAGAGAGTGCCTATGAACATTCTTATACATGTCTTTTCATGAACTTACACATACATTTTTTCCAGGGTACATACACAATGCAATATGGAATTCCTTGATTACAGGGTAGATAAGTCTTTCGTTTTAAAGGAAACTGTCAACCATTTTCCAAAGTGGTTGTACCAATTTACACTTCCATTATCATCAACGAGAGTTACAATTAATCCACATCTTTGCCAACACTGGGCATTTGACAGTTCTTTCAATTTTAGCCTTTTTGGATGAGAATGTAATGGTATCAATTGTATTTTGTGTTGCATTTCTTTGACAAATACTGATGTTGAGCACCTTTTCATTGACTTCTTGGCCATTTATGTGAAGATATTTTTCAAGTTCTTTGTTCATTTTTTTTTTTAATAAAGATATATTTTATTGTTTTGGACAGAGACAGAGAGAGACAGAGACAGTGAGAGACAGAGAGAAAGGGGAGGGCACAGAGCAGTCTCCATAGTTGTACGTCATCAGTTTTCAACATGATTTTGTCCCACACAGGTGGGTGGGGACCACGAAGGGCAGTAATTTGGGCTGGGGGCCTCCAGTATGGGAGGCATGCCCCTCAAGCTAGGGGCTGAACCTGGGGGCAAGAACCGAACTGGGGCCCTCCAGCATGGGAAGCACACCTCAGTTCAGCATATAGGTCTGCACGGGCTGGGGCCAGGAGTCAATCCTAGGTCCCCAGGGCTGTAAAGCAATCTCTCAACCTGCTGAGCCATCCCGGCTTCCCCTTTGTCCATTTTAAAGATCAGCTTATGAGTCATTTTCTTTTTGAGATATACAATCTTTGCCAGTCTATGACTTGAAGAGAAACCCTGAATTTTAATTGTCTAGTCTAACAATTTTTTCTTTTATGATCATGGTCAGATGATATTTCTTAGTTTTTTCTAGAACACTGGTTCTCATTTTTTTTGGTCTCAGGAACCATTTACACTCTTAAAAATTATTGAGTCTCTGTCAAAAAACAATAAAAATAAATATTAAAAAAATATTTTTTAATTGAGAACCCCAAAGATAATTGTTTATGTAAATTATACCTAAATATTTACCGTTATAAATAAAAATACTTTTTAATATTCATTTAAAGATAGCATCAAGCTCATTACAATAGAATCAAGTTTTATGATTAAATTTCTATTTATATTTTCCAAAACAAAAATAATGTGAGAAGAGTGGCAGTGTTTTACATTTTTGTGAGTCTATGAAACATCTGGCTTAATAAGATAGCTGGATTCTCATGTCAGTTTCTGCCTTCACTTTACTGCAGTATATATTTTGCTTGAAATATATGAAGAAAATCTAACCTTACTTCTGTATGTAGTTGGAAAAGGGAGTAGAGTTTCAAGATAATTGCAGCTATTCTTTGATACCATACCAAAACTCAACAAATGTTTCCCTAAGACAAGTTGCACTATGAAATCTAAAATTATATCAGTGAACTTTTCATGTTTTATAATGTTAAAATCCATTGGCCTATCTTACATTTGATGGGCTTTAGTATCTCTTGTTGTGGATGATGAGCCACTAGCTACTATATCGTACCTAAAAGCGAAACTCCTCTGGATAGCTTTTTAAAGCAGTATGAGTTATTAAAGTCAATTTACCTCAAACATGTAACTAAACTAGAAAGCCAAGAAAACTTTAAAGTATATGAGTATAGCTGTTATAACTTGCACACCCATTTTAGGGAAATCAAATTTATGCATAGTGGTTGCATCTTTTTTATGCATTGCATACACTTTATGGCACATTAGAGCCCTCTGGTAATCAACATATATGGTACATCTACGAACTCTGTATGTGAGGCAGTGTGCAGTAGAAATCAGAATACTGAGTTTTAATCTGAACTCCCTAGGTGGGTCAAGGAAAATAATGACAGCATAAATTTTCTATAGCACATGTGGGAGTAAATGATCTTTAAGATCCTCATTTTACCTGTTTTAATATTAGGATATATTTTATACATTCTCAAGACAAATTTCAGGGGTAAATGAGGTAAACACCTGAGTAGCTGTCCACAATCCAATTTGACAGAACACACCAATGTTTTTGAAGTACTCTTCTTGATACGTCCCTCCCTCCTAAGCAGTGTCCATTATCTTGAACTTTGGAGTTATCACTTCCTTAATCTATCATTTTTACCACATCTGCAGGCTATCCCCAAACACTGAATTGTTTGATTAACAGGTAGTTAAGCTTTATATAGCTTCATCCTGTACAAGTTCTTCTGCATCATGATTTTCCCCCTCAAACTTCATTCTTGTGAGATGTGACCAAGTTAATGTGGCTGTAATGAAAGACCTAACTCTCATCACAGAACTTTGGTTTGAGGTTGACTCTTTGATCAAGAACATAATCATCAAAGGAAATGTGTCATGCTAGCGTTTTTAGACAGTTTGGCAAAATTTAAAGATTACTTGAATGTAAGACTTTAGTATGCAAGAGAAGTGGCACATGTAATGATCAGCAGACAGACATCACAATGCAAAAATGCAAAGTTTATTTTCTTAAATAAAATACTATATTCATATCTATACAAATAATTATTACAACCATTAAAATGTTACATTTACCAATAAAAATTTCCAAACTTTAAACAAGAGCATGGTTCAGAATATTCACACCCTAATGAAATGCATTTGTAAAAAGATGTCAAAATAAAGAGGACCTATTCTTATTTACAACTGTAGGATAATCCTGATCATATTATATATATCTGCTCTGGATTCCATTACAAAACAAATTAGTTCCCATTAGGATTATAAACCAGGTGATTTACAGTAATAGGACACAGTGCACAGCAGACAAGGCTGCCGTACAAATAGATACAAATATTACACTAGTGAAAGCACTAGTTAGGTTTTTTCAGGTGACGGCCCTACAGTAAGCTTCCCAGTGTATCTATAAATAATTTGTGAAGGTAATTATGTTCTCAGAGTTTTTTCCACCTATTTTTACCAAAATGAATATATATATATATATATATATATATATATATATATATATATAACCTGCTGATAGTGGAAGCAAATCTTTTCTTCACAGTTTAACACAACTGCAGCATTTTAAGCAACACTGTCTGGTCCCTTTCTTCTTGGAAGATCAATAGTTCAACTCCCCTTAAAGGTTACCAATATAGTCAAGTCCAGTGCCTCAATGACCTCACAGGTGAAAAATGGTTTTAAGACTTAGGGGACAGAGAGACAGAGATTCAAAAGAAAGTGAAGAGGGAATCTACATGGAATAAACATTAAATTCCTATGACACAGTATGATGTGCAACTATACATAACTGAGACAAAAAAATCATAATTATTTTTAAAAGGTTAAATTACAGTTATCTTGTCTCATAAAACCTCTACCAAAGATTACAGTCATCCAAAATAATACAAATTTAGATATCATACCCAGTATTTTCAGCCCAAGTTGGCTCATGCTTTATGTAGCATCTGAACACATGTATGAGTGAAGAATTATGGGTAATAAGGTTTGTGCAAATCTAGAAATAAGGATATTGGATGACCACCACATACAAGCTCTGAGTTTAAAAGGAATTTTGTTTCTACCTAGAAAGTTTTTTACAAGATCGGCACCAAAGATGGCGCAGAGAATAAGGCAACAGTGAGAAACATCAGCTGTACTTGTCTTCTAGTTCTACGGATGATTACTTGACATATACCATCCCGGCTGGTCCTTTGCTGTAACAGAGGAGTGGGTAATGGGTTCCAATGGCTGGTCCTAGGACCAGAGGCACAGTTTCAGGTAAAGTGCAGTACCAAGATAGAGACAGGCATGTGGGCAGGACTAGAAACTCTGTGTCCAAGAAGGTCAACACTTCTTCATGGCATATCTAGACTGCCTCAATCTAAACTTGAGGTCCCCCACAGACTCTAGTAGAAACGCCCTCAGGTTCATACAGGAAGTGTAGAACACAGGGAGAATATGGTTAAGTCCAAAAAAGGACCCCTTTCAGTTGAATTCTGAGGAAGCATTCAGCAAAAAAAAGATATCATGAGGAGAAACTATTTTCTGGCCTTCAATTTGCATATAGGTATCATAAAATCAACACTCACAGATTAACTTCACACTATTTTATCTGGCTATTACAACTGCCCTTTGGATATACAGTCATAGGCAACTATCTCCAGGCAAAGGCAGGATTTATATCAGGGGTTTCCAATCTTTCAACTTCCCTGGTCCATACCAGAACTGTCTTGGGACACCCATAAAAAAACATTAACAATAGCTGGGGAGCTATAAATGAAGTTTCCAAAAAATCTCATATAATGTTTTAAGAAAGTTTTCAAATTTTTGTTGGGCCACATTCAAAGCCATCCTGGGCCTCATGTGGCCCGCAGGCCGCAGGTGGGACAAGCTTGATTTATACAGACAACAGAACTACGACTTCCTGGTTCCTTAAGGACATCAACCCAAATCCATCTTTGGGTACTACCTTTGCCCTTTCTTCACTCCTCAGGGGAGAAAAAAAAAGCTCATTAAAACAAGGAACAGAGCTATATGGCACAGTAAATATTTTAAATGAATTCTGAACTACTTTGTTTCAAGAAAGTCTTATTGCCCCTTAATAGAGTGGGAGAAAGTGGTTCCCAAAGCAAGGAATTGGGAATCGCTGATTTGGGAGTATGACTTCCTGTCACACAAAGATCCAGTAGACAGTGTGCCTAATAAATGTTTCAAGGCAAAGGAGTAGTCATCGTGCTAAAGAAATGACCGGGTTCTCTGTCACCTGTTTGACATGGAGCAGTTAGTTGTAAGAAAATAAGAGCCTAGGTACCTGTGTACTGTCCGAGAAAGGATAAAGCTAAGAAGATGCATAAATCTTTACCCTTTCTCACATTTTTAAATCATTGCTCCCATTACAATGTGTTTCCCCATTTTTTTTGGAGTACAAATGTAGCGTCTCCTTGAAATGGCTAATGTTAAAAGGTAAGAGCAAGGCAAATGTTTAAATAATTTTGTATTTAAACAGACTGATTTTAAAAGTTGATCCTCATTGTAGTTCACACTGATACATGACTGGAAATTGCTGCAAAAGAACATTCCTTCCTCATTCTTCTCTCACAGTTCTGATATGTAAATTTTATAAAACATGATCACTCTAGAATTCTCAGTCCTTATTTAGAAAAAGTGTAACATTTCTTGTACCCCCAAAAGGTCTTAAAGTAAAAACAAAAATAAATTTCCTGAAGGGGTACAAACACATCCCCAAACAATACAACCAAAAAGAAACATCAAACCTGATTTCTTTTATCCATGATTGACACATTAAAAGTTTATACATGATGAGAAATCTGAAACACTTCATCTCATTAGAAGTTACTGCGTTAAATGTTTAGAGGAATCAATGACGTAACTGACTCTATGTAGTCAATAACACAGAAACTACAAATTTGTGAAAATGGTTTTCCATTCTATAATATATATAATTCATATATTAGCAAGCCAAGGATAAGATTAAAGTTACTATAACCAAAATTAATCTGATTTCTGCCATTCCTTTGCCAAAATACTATATCGAGATTGCTAGATATTAAATAATAAATTCCTCCCCAAAATCATGTAGCTCTAATTATCAAATACATAATACTGTTGGCAAATCTCATACTCATGCTTTCAAATCAGATTACTATGTTCTAAACATTTTCAGAACTGAGTTCATATATAAATTGTTCTTACATATATAAGGACTGTCTGGAAAAAATCCAGCTATAAATGCCTCTATTTTTCATATTACATGGCTGGATACTTTCCAGACAGCCCTCATATCTGCACATTTTATTAAGACAATTAGAGCTACATGTAAGCAGGAGCCAAATTATGTGTAGATGGTCACAATTTTTCTTGGATGGTCAAATAAGCCTTACTCAGGGATAGACTCATTCAAGATCAAAGTGTTATATGTTTGGAATGAAAGCTCTGAGAAATGCAAATGCTATCTCTGAATAGAACTGAGCAGAAAAATACAATCAATGCAACAGAGAAGTATTGGAAAGTTCCAGACTTTGAGGTTTTTCCACTGCAATGTTCAAACTGAACTTCTCCTTAGCCTGTTAACTTAGTTCCATTACATCTAAGTTCCCAGTACATCAGAATTCACTAGCTGGTGTGTGTGTGTGTGTGTGTGTGTGTGTGTGAGAGAGAGAGAGAGAGAGAGAGAGAGAGAGAGAGAGAGAGAGAGAGAGAACGAACAAAGGGAGAATAGTCAAACACACTGACAACTCTCCCTGTAATTGGCAGATTGGACCTTTCAAGTACAAAGAAAAACTTGAATGTTAAAGCTTAAAACTCAGTTAATTAAAAAACAAGTCATAAATCTCACATTTTTCTCAATTAAGTTTTAACTTAATTCATATGTGTTTATCTGTAGTCTTATTGAAGTAACTCATTCATGAAGCTCTCCTATTCCTGCCCATGACCATTTTTAAGGGAGAAAATACAGAAGCTCTTCTCATTCACAATATTGTTTTTACCCCAGGAAGCTGCTTCAGTCAGCAGCAGGAGCAGGTAGGAGAGTTTGGTAAGAACAGCTGAAGAGGCACAGATGACCCTTTTTGCTGAGTCTTTAGAGGTATTCGTTGGAGTTCACTGCTCTAACCAAGCCTTGCATGATTTTTCTAAGGAGTAAAAAAAAAACAAAAAACTGCTGGTTCTTGGGTTCACTTTGTTAACAGAGCAGACAAAACAATTTATATGCATCTATCCCACTCCATCTCAATTTTGGCAGAATGGAACAAAAAGTAGTGGGTTTGAGAATATGAGCATATATCGTTCTTAAGTTTTCAAAATTCAATATATGAGTACATATACATATATATGTAAGTTTATTGTTAACCTCAGTGGGGCTTTTTAAAACCCCTACATCAAGTTTTTCTATACTTCAGCAGGTCTCAGGTTTCAATTTTCCATTTTCAGATGGCAGGTCTATTTTTAAATGACCAGTTCATACTTTAAAATCAATGTCTGTGTACACACACACACTCACATGTACAGACAGACATATACAAAAACAATTTTTTTGAAGCACCATTTCACATCTACCATCAGGAAAAATAACGAACAAATTCATTTTCTCATTATAATTCTACTATGAAAGATAATGTAATATACAATGCCATATTTTAAATATAAATATCAGTAAATGAAAATAATGACAGAGCTTAAGAATTATTTTAAAAGGCTCAAATAATTGCATAAATTCCAAATACACTATTTACTGATCAGTCCTACTGATTAAACAAATGTTTAAGGATGTATTTCAAGATCAATAAATAGAATGAAGAGAGAATATGAAAACAAAATTCAATTAATAAAACAATCTTTAACTGAACACATGCAAAACTCCACAGGTGCTCTTATCTATATGGCCTGATGCAAACTGGAGGCCATCTATACACTCTTCTTTTAAGCTGTCTAGTTTTAAGGCTAACTATTTAAGGAAGATCTTTGCTTAAAAGGATCTTGGCACATCAAAGGATAGCATGGCTCCCTAATTTCAAGAAAAGGACATAAAATTCAAATAATTTATGAATTGTTATAATTAAGAAGTCTCTGCCTATACCAAATCTTGGGAATAAAGGCTGATTAAACAACTCATTTATTTGTTAACTCTTTTGTTAACTCCTTGACTTTAACTATGGAATTCATTTTATATTAATTAAACATTTGCCATGGGTAAGAAACTGTTGTAGATGCTGACATCAGCCAGCATTTGATTATGAGCCATTGTATTATACTAAACTATCTGTATTTTTGGAAAGCAACTCAACTATTCCAACTACTTTACAAATTATCAATAATCAAGTTTAAATCTAGGTTTCTTCCTACTACCCAGGCCATGCCAAAATGATCTCCCTCAACTGATTAATATTTAGGAAATATAAGATTAAACAAATCAAACTTGATAATGTAAATCTTCTTGGAAAATTTAAAAACACACCACAGAGTTAAAAATGAAAGATAATTTGTTTTTGACAACCCAGTATTTGCATTGTCTCTGACATGGCTGCCCTACACTCAGAAAATAACTAGAAATTGATTATACAAACACAAAGACATACACACACACTCTATCTCTCCATGTGCATGTATGTGTGCATGCACACATACATTTATAATCTCACTCATTACACTTATGTTTAGTTTATCAGTATTTAAACAGCTGAACTGCAGTCATGACCTAAAATATGGCTTATGTTGTGGGCAGGTCGGTTTGAGGACTGCTTGGAAGAGTCAGAGGCAGAGTTTGCTATTGTAAGCAAAGGTGACATTGCTGAGCCATCAGGAAGAGCTGTAGCTATTTCTGGAAACAAAGATGTCATATTAAAATTGGATAAGTGAGAGTTGGTCATGTGCATTGGTGGCATATCAGGAAGAAGAGGAAAACTTGGTTGAGCAAAACCAACAGGTCTTGGAGGAGATAAAATTGACCCAAACCGGTTATTTAAACTTCCACTGTTTACCTTCTCTGTGCTAGGATTTGGGAACATCTGATTTGAAAAATAGGGTATCGAAATATCATTGGACAATGTAGGATGAGCAGGAGAGTAGGGGGGATAGAAGGAAGGTAGAGTATTTTGGGGATCTACAGGGATGAGGGCTGGAGTTCGAGTAGCACTAGGCTGAGTAACCTGTGGAATGAAAGAAGTATTAGCATTTATAGGTGGATTCATGCTGCCCTCGGGAATAAAAGGAAAACCAAAATTTTGTGATAGTGTATGCTGGTCAGGTGCTGAATTATCATTAGGTACTTGTGGGCTATCAGGCATGAAACGAACAATACTTCCTCTCTTCTCTGTAGTAGGTTGTTGGCGTCCAAGAATCATAGTGCCACTAGTAGACAGAGGAAGATGGGGAAGACTTGGATCAAAGACATTACTATGCCTTTGGTTTCCAGAACGATTCCTTTCAGGCTGACGAATTTTGGAACCACTGCTGTCTTGCAAGGGATGCCTTGATCGCTGGGGAACTGAAGAATTAGTTTGACGTACAGGAGGCCCCTGATCAGCATTTCCATGAGACACAGATGGATGTGGCAGAGCTGGCCTTGCAACCCCATGCATGTTGGTTGTGACTGGAGGGTTCATATGGCCCTTGGTCCCATGACTGTCAGTAATTCTCATGGGATTGGACTTCTGTACAGAAACATTAGGGCTTGTGTTTCGACCTTGAATATCTCCTGAGGAAGAACTCGAAAAAGGAATATTCAAGGTGTTGTTCCTGGTGTTAATGGCACCTAGGGACATGTCACAACTTTCCCTATTTGAATTCTCACTCTCTCTTCTAATATGGACACTTTCATGAGTTGGGGGACAATTATATTCAATTGCAGGGGACGGACCACACTGTGTATTCCTCTGATGTTCTGAGAGTGATCTCTGGCTCCCAACAACCTGCTCACCAAGGTGAGGGGCAAGCAGACTCTGCATAAAACTCTGGTGACATGTGTTTTCACTGTCCCTTGGTAGGACTGCATTTCCTGTTGGGATGCTCTGAACTGGTGGATAAGGTAATCTCTTTTGGCGGTCAATTGGTGAGGGACCAGGGTTTTGACTAATTCGAAAAGCCTGGGACTGCATACTCCTTAATGAAGATACAGGGTTACCTATTTCATTATTTCTTGAAGGCTGCACTTCAAAATTACTCTGGGGCTGCTGACTGGCTCCACTTGGTTTAAATGTCTGACAGTCAGAAAGGCGAATATCTGAGGCAACAGTATGGTCCACACGACCCTGCATATTATGAATGGCCAAACTCTTATTTCTGGAAACATCAAGATAATTTCTCATTTCAAGCTGATCTGAGACTCTAGAACCCTGAATCAATATACCCATTCTCTGCTCTGAATTAGAAGATGTCTTTCCAATGAGTGCCTCAGCCGAATAACTCGAAACTCTATTTCTCTCTGGCCTGTGTGGAGTACAAGTCATGTCTGAAGGTCTAGTCACAATACTTGGCTGGGACACCATTTGCTGCTCCATGCCTCTTGATGTCAAGAGCCTCTGCATTGGATTATGCCCAGACACATGTTCAGAAGATAACCCTGAACCTTGCTGCCTGCTTCCCACATCCTGCTGCTGGTGCATAATATCTTGATTGAGATGGTTCTGGGGATGGTTATGGTGGTTCCGGCTAGTTGAAGGGTTTTCACAAGCCTTTTCTGGCTGGGAGCTTCCAAAGTGTTGCTGCATCTGTTGCTGTATCTGCTGATGGTGGGGGTGTGGCTGCCCACTCTTAGTTCGAGATTGGTCAGTTCCATGGTGCTTCGGTTGTAAGGAAAGCTGAGAGGCCTGGGTGCCCTGAACAAGATTCCTCTTTTTCTGCATCTGAACTTCCTGTTGCAGAGTTCTCTGTTGGTGGACATTATGGGGCTGAGAGTGGACAGAGGCCTCTGCATGAGGTATGTGATGCTGCAGCTGATATAAGTGATGCCTCTCTCTTAATTGCCCGGCCTGTTGTTGTTGTTGTTGTTGCTGCTGCTGCTGCTGCTGCTGCTGCTGCTGCTGCTGCTGCTGCTGCTGCTGCTGCTGCTGCTGCTGCTGCTGCTGCTGCTGCTTTAAGTAGAGATGGTTACTGTGCAGGTGGGATGCCCCCGGAGCTGGCACATGCTGTTGCAGGCCCTGTAGATGTTGGCCAGCCTGGGTTTGCTGCTGCTCGGCAACGGAAGGCTGAGAATTGCACTGAACTTCAGTCTGCCTCAATGCAGGGGTCACAAAGTTGTTACTAGGTGGAAATAAGCGGGTAAGGCCATCGCCATGTGCTGGGGTGCTAATAGGCACAACAGAGTTTGAAGAATTGGGAGGCATTTGACTAACCATCATTTGACTTTGATCGGAAACACTGTCTGAAGTTTGGCTCATCAGGGACATCCCTTCAAGCCTGAGGGGGGCTGGCTGACACAATTTTTGACGTTTAGCTGAAGACAGTAGAAGGTCATCTTGGACAATACGCTTAGCAGAGTCTTTACGGCCTTCATGACTTGGCTTTAAGAGTGGCTCTTGAACCTGCGGATTTGGTAAAATACCAGTCATAGTGTTCAGTTGTTCCCGGGAGTAATCAGTCATCAGAGATGGCCTAGGAGGCTGACTGCTATAGGAACTAGATGAAACAGTCAGATTAACCGTAGCGGGAATAGTTGTCTGCTCTGTAGTTTGGGGGAGACCAGCACAGCTGACAAGAGGATGGCTGATGCTGCTCTGATGGATGAGATTATTCACACTTAAACTGGTGACACTTGGTGGCTGAGAAGCCGAAACCTGTAAAGACACATTTGACGTTTTAATTCCTACAGAACAACTTGGTTTTTCAAGGGGCCTATCCACAGCTGCTTCAATTGAATCCTGAGAATTAAATTCATTTGGTGTTGCTTCTGCCTGTCCTGGTCCATTGTTTTTAGAGATCTGTACTTTGAAAGGTGGGTTTCCTTCTAAAGAGGATGCTTCAGAAGGCTTTGAAGTAACTTCCCTAGTAACAGCCTGGGTACCAGCTCTTCCCTTTTCAAGGTTCTCCTGGTGAAAAATAGCTCTTGCTGCAAGAGCAACTATATCAGTTTGCTCCACGAAGGTGCAGCTATCACATGTATTAGTTGTTGTGTTGCTAGTGACATCCTCTCTAGTTGTTTCAGGAAGCATGGATGCGACTGAGAAACTGCGACTACTGCCAGAGCTGGTTGACAAGGGAGAGTCAGACTGTCTACTAGTGAGCAAAGAACCATGAATAACCTCCTGATCAGGGATGCAGGAATGATGCTGTCCTGGATCTCTATCATCACTGTTCATCAGTAGTAGCTCCTGTTTGGGATGTAAATCAACGCTTGAATCAACTATTTTAGAATTTTCTGAAGAAAAGTCAGGGTGGTCCACCTGGACTGAAAGAGATTTCTGAGGGTCTTTTTCTTTAGCAAGATCAGAAAGCAATGCAGTTAAACCTGGCCCCTTTAAGAGATCTGTGGTTTGCATCGTATCTGATGAATCCTGCTCAACCCTGCAAGGTTCAGCAATGATTTCTACCTCAGAAACACAGTCAGTGCTTGTAGTGCTCATAGTAGATGATAAACCAGAAACCTGAGAAACCAAAATGTGAGGATCATTCAGCGATGGAATCAACACATTGGCTGAAGTATGGGATTTGGCAGTATCTGACAATGCCAAACTAGTTGGTGGCTTATCCTGAGATGTCTCTCGTTGCAAAATGGGGGCGGAATCTTTGGATTTTGCTGGGGCCACTGCAAAATGTTCACTTGTTACAGATTCTTCGGAGAATGAGCTAGACTCTTCTGCTGACTTAGATTTGGATACAGGCTCAGGTATCACTGATTCAGAATTCAGAACATCCAAAGAATGTGAACCAGAAACACTTACAGTACTCTTTGCCTGGAACATAGTGACAGATGGTAACACAACAGGGGGACTTTCCAAAAGTCCATAATTACAGGGTGGCTCTGCTGAGCCTTCAGTGCTGGGGCTGTCTGCCTTGCCCATATCTCTGACTGGATTCAGGGGGCATGCTGACTTGTTAGCTATTAAGTATTTCTTGACACCCAGCTTTTTATTCAACCTTTTTGACTTGACATTAGGCAAACAAGCTACAGTGTTTACTGAGGGTGTAGTCACTACGTTATAAATACTGGGTAGTGTGGCTGAATTATCTGTTGTCATAGGAGATGCTACAGTTGCTGTTAATGAAACACAGTTAGTGGGGGTGGTTTGACTACTTGCAGCAGTTTGAGGATTGGCAGGCTGGCTAATAGACAACTGCACACAGCTCTGCCCAGCCATCTGAGATATACTTTGATTGAGGCTAGCCAAAGCGCCAAATGTATTCAGGGCAACATTGGTATTTGGATCTTCGCTGGTGGTGGGCTGGATAATTTGCATAGGGGTTTGGTTTGTAGTTCCTGATGAAGACATCACAGGCTGCAAAGCAAAGAGTTGTCCATTTAAAGAAATGGTTTGAGGCTGTTGTTGGTTTGACATGGTAACAGAAAAAGTCTGTGTTGAATTAGATGCTGTTAAAGATGAAGGTCTTGGTAATATGTGGACAAGATGCTTTCCTCCAAAAGTTTGTGGGGTTGAAACATTTTGCACTGAATTAGACCCTATTATAGCACTGGCTCCATTGATAGGGAGTCGAACAGAACCAGGAGAAGTCGAGAGGAGTGGCAAAGGATTCTGATTAGCTGCCTGTATGATTACTATCTGTTGACCTACAGTTTGGTTAGGAACCTCTGCCCTCATCACTGTTGGGCATGGGGTGGTGCTGGGTGGCTGAAGAATGATGACATTTGGATTAGCTGGAGCTGCATTAACAGTTGACCCGACTGGCTGAGCCATCTGAATCACCTGCATTGCTGAATTCAATGGGAGGATATTTTTTGGAGGCTGAGATTTAACTTGTGGCTGGGCAATTAGTGGCTGCACAGGTAAAGAAGGACAACAAGAAGGCAAGGTTACAACTACTTGCTCAACTGGCTGCCCATCTGCTGAAAAGGAATTATTCAAGCTGAGACCTGTAGCCACATGCCTACTGTGGTTGGTGGTGGTGAGGCTAGTACCAGACTCATTTAATACTGGAGTCACAGCAGAAGATGGTGTCTGGCTTAAGGGTTGAATAGTGTTTCCCGCCAGCTGCAAAGTAGTCCACGTGGTCTGTGTGTTTCCAGCAGAGGAAATTCGAGTAAGGCTATTAATGTTTTTCAAGTCCGAAGCACTAACAGCTGCAGAAGGCAAAGAACAAGGAGTCCAACCATTATCCAAAGGGTTTGCAGAAAGACTGCTTCCAGGAGTGGTAGTCTTCCCCTCTCCAGGGGCAGATGGGGCCACCACTGTGGTAACACTTGTCAAGCCTGCACCCTTGCTAACGTTCACGGGACAAGAATCACCTATGGATCTGGGAGGCTGGGAGCAGGCTGTGGTAGTAACCGAAACAATAAGGGTGGTTTGAAAATCATTTCTGGAATCCTGGCTGCTCAGGCAGGACTTTCCTCCATAGTTCACTTTAGTGGCAGCTGCTGAGGAGCTGGAAGGGATGCTTGTGGCACAAGGGACCGTTTTCTTCAACAGTTCATGGCTCTCTTGGCCATTTTTATTTTCAGAAGAATTTTGATCATTTAGACTTGTGTGCAAGGAACGATGTTGGTGAGGTTCATGCCCAATAGGAACAGCAATCAGTGAGCCACTGGTGGCACCAAGCACACCTGATTCACTTTCAGAGGTGGAAAGCTCTAGAATATTTTGAGCAGAAATGGTAGCAGGAAGACAAAGAGGAACAGGCTGGTTGGCAGCCAATGCAGAAACTGTGGTCTGATGCCACGGCTTGTTTTCAGAAGGGTAAACTCCAGAAATAGACACAGGAGTCACAAGGTTGCAAGTCCTCTGCACTGGCACCACATTGGCAGTTTGCTTTTGTAAATTATGACCAACATTAAAGGTTATCCCCTGAACAGTTGTTCCCTGGCTGTTTCCACCAGGCTGACTCCCATTGGAATAAACAATAATATTTTTCTGAACCTGGTCGCTGGGAATAACAACAGAGACCTTTGAGTTTTTAAGATTTCCTTTCCAGTGGATTGTAGGGTCATCATATAAGCATATATCATTTGCTTTCAGTAATTCAATATATCGACCATTTTCCTTTTGAATTTCTTCCAGTTGTTTTCGTAGCTTTTTAATTTCTTCAGCTACAATATTAAAAATAAAAATGAAACAATTACCTATGATTGTATTTACAGTAACTTAAGAAAGAACTGTGTATTAAAACTGCTGAATTCTAACTCTAGCATTCTCTATACCTCAACTGAGAATCTTCAGCTATTTTCTAACACAATTTCTTCTTTTTAGAATGGTATCTCAAACCTCTATCCCATACTTTCAAAAGTATGTACCTTTAAAGGTCAACAACTCAAAGGTAAAAAAATTACTCATAATGTAGAAATCTGAAAATCCCTAATTCAGAAATTCCCAAAAGGGCAACTCCAAAGATGAAAGTAGGGAAGACATACTAATATCATGGTATGGAAAATAACATGCCAGGAAAATAACAGTGAATATCAGTATAATAGCATTCAAATGCTACAACAGCTAACATTACTTACAGTGGTAATAGTCTTTTTTATAAATGACTTCAAACTGGTTTATATTTTATTCTTTCAAACAACAGAGACCAAGAAGAACATGTAAGAAGCAAAGTGGTAGAGCGTGGAGGAAAGCATAGACAATGAAACTTGCATTCTCCTTGGTAGGGTCAATGAATGTGTGCTACTGAGTAATGAAGATGTCTGTCGCACCCCTATTCCTTTCTAAGGGACACAGCCTCACCCACAGCTCCTACTAATGAGGCAGCCTTGGCTGCTGGTATTTATGCTCTATGACCGCATACAATACACCTACCTTGCCATAGTGGTAGATACTGTACCCATCCCCTCTGCCAAAGGCAGCCAATCCTCAAGGCCAATGCCTTATGAGGTAGCCTGAAATGAAAGGTTCTGTTCTGACAAGGATGAGCTGAGACTAGCAGATTAGTTTTCCCAGATATTTAAACCAAGAGACACAGAAGATGTCAATGTGCCATGGACATTAGAAATTAAAGAACAATTGTTATGGGCCAAATAATAATGAATGTTTTCACTACTGCATATTTACGAGGTCTGTCTGGAAAGTATCTAGCCATGTAATATGAAAAATAGAGTCACTTATTGAAGAAGATATAAGACACAAGAAATATTGCACATAGGATAGTCATGCCTCAGTCCCCTTCAAAGTAAGCACCTTGAGGCTTCTCACAGTTCTCCCATCATCTCTTCCACAAGTCTTTAGCAACTGCAGTACAATGTTCCTTCTGCTCTGGCAGCAGAAGCCATGGAACAAATTTTGCCACAACATGTTTCATGCCAAGACCCTGTATCAACATCTCGGCCACAGTAGTTTTTGGATTCCCTAGATCAGCTGCTAGTTCTCGTACTCTCCATCGCCAATCTTTGTTGATTGCAGCCTGTACATGTTCCACATTCTCAGGTGTTCTGCTTGCTGCAGGTCTTCCAGAATGTGTATCACTTTCAACAGATTCTCGACCATCTTTGACTCATTGGTGCCCCACTTTTATTTATAGAGCACTCATTCTGTCATCCCCAAAAGCCTTATGAATCATTCAACTAGTTTCCTCAGAAGAATGGTCAAGCTTAAATTGTTAAATTTATTGGGGTGACATTGGTTGGTAAAAATGATAGGTTCTAGGTGTACAATTCTACATTACATAGTCTATGTATTGCGTTATAGGCTCACCACCCAGAGTCATTCTCTTTCCATCACCATATAGTTGATGCCCCCTCCCTTAATGCAAAATTTGATGCAGATTCGTTACTCTACTCACTCAGTCATTTTAAATGTGATGGCTACCCAGTACATATCCTCACTAAATGGCTTCTAGAGCCCCCACTGACTACTATAGTGAAGTCATCATTGTTCACACATGGGCATTCCAGTCCACTCTCCTTGGCTGCCAGGTTAAATTGGTGTCAAGCAAACTATTTTCATTATACTGACAATGGCTGAATTTTTTCCAGACAGACCTCGTACTATATGCCTTGAACTTTTCATTCATTGTCTCACACAACCACCACCACCACCATTACAACCACTACCATAGCAGATAACATTTATTGTATATTTACTATGTGCCAGACTTTAAGTGCTTTACCAGCATTCTCTCTTTCGATCCTCATAACAACCAGGAGATGGAAAACACCTACTGTCATCACCATTTTCAGATGTGAGAAAGAGGCTCAGAGTAGTTAAAACAATTTGTCTAAAGTCAACCAGATAGATGCTATGACTATCCTCATTTTATGATACTTGAAGAGGTTAAGTAACTGGCAAAGGTACTGAGTAAATAAAACTGAGAAAAACTCAGGTGGGCCTGACTCCCAAGGCCATTGCTCTGACCACTGTTCTAGGTTGTCAGGTGGGCAGCGAGTATGTGGTGGAAGCTGTTAGAATAGAAAGCAGATGCACCAAAGAGAGGATAATGACAGAGACAACAACACAGTCACACTTAAGCTGTTTCAAGTGCTACCCAACCCCTGCACTAGCTGTCCAGCTTTTCCTGAGCGCCACACAACTTGTATTTTTTCAGTAGTTTCCCTTTTCCCTAAGGTAACTTGACTGCCTCAGCCTCTGGGCTGTGAAACCAAACAAGTTCACATCATTCTAACCTTAGCACTCGTTTTGTGGGGTGCCTCAAAATGGTTACCAAACATATATATCTGACTACCTGACAGCATCATAAAACAGGGTCGGGCCATAAAAGACAGCTGATCTAGGTGAGGGGTTAAGTTATTATCTAACTAAAAATAAACAAGCAGAATTCTGGCTGACCTCCTGCATATGCTTTCCAATATCCTCCCTGCTTCTTACAATAAGCACAGCTCAGCATTGCTCCCACCTCCACAAATTCTGCCTTTGTTTCTTTTCTCTCCCTTTAATGTGACTTCCTGAGTTGTCACAAGAAATTATATCTCTGCTCTTGTCAGAGCCATAAATAAAGGACAATTTAAACTGACCTTCCACTCTGAGCTTTATACTTGGCCTATGACATCTTTTCTGCTGTTGTAAGATAAGGTTCTCCAGCTCAAGTAAAAAAAAAGAAAACTCATTTGATAGCATAAAAAAACTCACCTCTATCAAAAAAACAAATATTAAGTGATCAGGCAGTCTGATGCACATAATACATGCAATATAAACAATTCTGAACTGAATGCTTTGGCTTTTTGAGTAAATTCACAGTTAAGTCTTGGCACAGGGATATCTTTATCTTGCTTTTAAGTTACAATGAGCAGGACTCCCCCTGTATCCTCTTATGGGATTCCCCTGGAACAGCCAACTGGAATAAAGGAGATCCAATATTTTTTGCATCATGAGTAAAGCAAACATGAAATGTACAGAAGAGACTGAAATCAAAATTATGAATGCCTGCATGATTACAGCGGCTCACATAAGGGGCAAAAGAGATAAACTAAGGTGAATTTATTTGCAACACTATTTTTCCAGATCCACTGCTTGTATGGACATAATAATGTCTCAAGGAAAAAAGGTTTTTTGTGTCTTAATTAAATTGTACTGCGAAACAAAGGCCTGAACACTGATAAAACAACAAAAAGTAAGAACATTAAAATCTTTACCTTGTTCATTGTTTCCTCCATTAAGCAGGAGTTCATCATTTTGCCTTTTCAATTCTGTTATATATTTAAAGGCTTGGTCCAAGATCATATTCTTGCTCTGTCAAAAGAAATTAACCATTTAAATGTTTCACTGAAGGGTGAGAATTTGCCAGAAGAAACCTAAAGCTTTGATTTTATCACATATATGTGATATATATCTTTTAAAACTTTAAAAAGGCATCATACTAAAGAACTTCTGCTCATCTTTCATTACTAAGTATTTATTAAGCATCTGCTGTTATGTCAAATTCTGTCCTACCTAGGGACTAGGGATATAATGAACAAAACAAAAAAAGTTCTTGGCCTTGAAAATTTATACAGTGATCCCTCATTTTTCGCGGTTAATGGGGACCAGAACCTTCCACGAAAGCTGAAAAACCTCGAAGTAGGATTTGCCCCTAGGAATTTTCTCATGGGTCTATGTCGCACCAGAAACCAATCCCGCGCCTTTATGAGAGCCCGTGGGATGGACTCTGAGTCAGCTCATCTCTTTGTTTGACGTGCAGGGATCCTTCTCTCTAGCGCATCAACATGAAACAACGCTCCTTTCCGCCATGTGGCTGCCGACATGGTCGTATTTTTTCATGAATATTTTGAAAAAACCCACGAAGCACTGAAGCCGCAAAACATGAAGCGCGAAGTGGCGAGGGAACACTGTATATATATATAAAATCAAGTGGTGATAAGTGCTATGAAGAAAAATAAAGCAGAATAAAGAAGGGCCAGATAAACAGCAGAGGTTACTCTGTGCTATGGAATGAATGTTTGTACTCCCTACAATTCATGCTGAAACACAGACCCCTGATGTGATGGTATTTGGGAGATGGGGCCCTTGGAAAGTAATTAGGTCATGTACGGAGATCCTCCATAAATGAGATCGGTGCCTTTAGAAGAAAAGACATTGAGAGATGTGATCACTCTCTGTCATGTGAGGGCATAACCAGGACGAGAGCTCATACCAGGAACTGACCCAGCTGGCATCTTGACCTTGGACTTCCCAGCTTTCAGAAGTGTGAGAAATAAATTTTGGTTTTTTAAAGTCACCCAGTCTGTTATTTTTCTTATGACAGCCCCAAATAACTACAACACTCTGCTATAATATACAGTGATGCCTTGATATTTGAACTTAATCTGTTCCAGAACCCTGTTCAAGTTCCAAAACATTCATGTTCCAAGATGAGTGGGTATTCAGATAAAGCTACAGGCCATACAGTCAATATGTCCCACGGGAACAACGTGTTGGCATTCAGAGTCCAAAGCAGTGTTTGGATTCCGAGGCAAAATTTGCTTGATTTTTTTGTTCAGATTCCAAGTTGTTCAAGTTTTGGGGCGTTTGGATTCCAAGGTATCACTGTATTTTGTATAGAGAGGTTGAGGAAGGCCTCTCTGTACGGTGACATTTGAGCACAAACTTGCAAGGAGTACAAGGAACTACGCCTTGTGGGTATCTGGAGGAAGAGGGTTCAGGTAGCAGGATCAACAAGAGCAAAGGAGCTCAGGCAGGGCTGTGTTTGGTGTGCTGGAGGAACAGTAAGGTAATAAGAGAAGCTAGAGTAAAGTATATAGTAGAAGAGTAAAAGAAGAGGCCAATGAGGGCCTTCAAGACCATGCGAAGATTTTAGATTTTAATGTTATTCTTTACTCTGTCAACCACAACTACAAACTATTCCAAATAATAGGTTGAGAAAACAATATCACTTGATTGTGTTTTGGTGTCATGCTCCCAGTGCATTCTATTTCTAAGCTTTTCAAAATAATTGCATTTTATGTCAAAGTATTCCTTTATTCTTTATTCTTTTTTTTTTAATATATATATTTTTATTTTTGACAGAGAGAGAGAGAGAGAGAGAGACAGAGAGAGAGAGAGAGACAGAGACAGAGAAAGAACTGACCTGGGGGAGCTCCCAGTTCAGCACATGGTTCCACACGGGCCGGGGCCAGGATTTGATCCCTGGACCCCGGTGCTGCAAAGTGAGCGCTTAACCCACTGAGCCATCCTGGCTTCCCCTATTCTTTATTCTTAATTAACAATTTTTCTAATTGAAAACATAACGTGCATATGGCAAAAAATGTAAATAATATAAAGGGATATGTAATGAAAACTAATAATTGTTTTGGCTTTACCTCTCCAGATCTCCTTCCAGAGGCAATAACTGTAAAGTTACTTTTTGTATACTTCTGAAGTATTCTACACTGATATATATGTATATATTCTTTAAACATGATAGAAGGATACTATAAACAGTATGTTACATTATGTTTTTAATTTAAAAATATAACTTGGAGATACTTCTATATGTAGCACTTAGATACCTATATGTTATACTTTCTTCTTCTTTTTTAAATTTATTTTATTGTTTGAGAGAAGGTGAGAGAGGGAAAGAGAAGAGGGGAGGGAGGGCCCAGAGCAGTCTCCACAGTCGCACATGTTTAGTTGTGACATGGTTTCATTCCACACAGGTGGATGTGGAGCCATGCAGGGCAGGAAGCAAACTGGGGGCCCCCCACATGGGAGGCAAGAATTTTCACCACTGGGATCGATGGTTACCAGCTGCACCACAGTTCAGCACATGGGTTTGTATGAGCTAGGGCCGGGATTCAATGCCTGGACCTCGCGGTTGCAAGGCAAGCGCTCAATTTCTTGAGCTATCCCAGCATCCCCTATGTTATACTTTCTAAAGCCTGTATTTACTTTATTTTATTTTATTAGCAGTCTATGATTAATAAACATGTAAGTATATGAGAAGCATTTCAGGTTTTTATTCTTCAGCTATTAAAAATGTCATAGTGCATGTTTAACTTCTACCCTAATATGTATATTATTAAATATCTCCAGTATTTTATCAGATAACTCTTTTCATGCAGGAATCAATGATTTAACACTTTGGTTCAGCAAGTTACAATTCTGTGTTCTTTATACTGAGTCCCAAAGAGACCCAATACAATCCATGAAAACACTTTAGAGAGAGAAAACTGATATTGTCCCTTTTTAAAGCAAGAGTCAAGACAAAGGCAGAACCTGATAATGCACACCTATTGCCTCTCTACTGCAGGTCGGGGTGGGGATGTGTAGCAATAGTGAAGAAAATCTACTTGACCCCCGAGAGCCAAATACTGACTTCGGTTGCATGCTCTAGGACAGTGGCCCCAACCTTATGGCACCAGAAACGAGTTTCATGGAAGACAGTTTTTCCATGGACAGAACAAGGGAATTGGGGGGATGGTTTGGGGATGATTCAAGAGCATTACATTTATTGCGAATTTTATTTCTATTATTACTATTATTATTATTACATTGTAATATATAATGAAATAATTATATAACTCACTTGCCACTATAAAGCCTGCCACCAGATGCAGCTTGTCACTTACCACTCACTGATTGGGTTTTCACATAAGTCTGCAAGCAACTGATTTATTATGGTCTCTGTGCAGTTAAACCTTTCTATAATGTTAACCTGTATTTGCAGTCTCTCTCCAGCACTATCATCACAGCCTCAGGTCTACCTCAGACCATCAGGCATCAGCTTCTCATAAGGAGCACACAACCTAGATCCTTCACATGCGCAGTTCACAATGGGGTTCATGCTCCTATGAGAATCTAATGCTGCTGCTCATCTGAAGGAGGCGGAACTCAGGCGGTAATGAGAGCAATGGGGAGCAGCTGTAAATATGAAGCTTCGCTCACTTGCCCGCTGTTCACCTCCTGTTGTGTGGCCCAGTTCTTAACAGGCCATGGACCAGTAAAGGTCTATAGCACGGGGGTTGGGGACCCTGCTCTAGGACACAAAGGAAGGAAAACGATTTCCTTTCAGAGGAACTTGTAGGAATGAAAGCCAAGAACAGGAAAATAATATTTTACTAGGAAAACACCAATATTTACTCAGCAGCACCTATATCCTGAGAGTGGAAGAAGAAAAACAGTCAGAAAACACAGTGCCTGTCTTTAAGTTTGCTATTTTGTTAAAGAAACAGAAAGTTTTTTTAGTCTTTAAAAAGACTAATAAACACATTCATGCAAGACTAAGTACCATGCTGTAGGGGAGAATAAAAGGAAACTGAAGTGTAGGGTCTTGCTGGGGAGTTAGTTTTGAGCAGCCAGCAAAGTGATCCGGTCCTCCAAAGCCTGAGAAGTTCAGGACTGGGAAGCTCCAGATACCACAGAAGCTGGGGTGAGGGATGAGGTTAAAACTGAGGGAACTGGTGAAAAGACTCTTCTTAGACAGTAATAAGAACGCCTATCCCACCCCCCTCCACACACACACACGCATGCACACATTCTGTGCAGCTGGATGACTTCACTTCCCCTTTCTGCACCAACCACAGAAGACAAGTTTATTTACTATGAAATGTGAACCACAGAATTTCAGCCTCCAGAATCCTTGGAAGAGAAATGAACAAGATGAGGTTCCTGGGTGAAAACAGGGGAACAGAACAAAATTCTTGCCTCCTAAAGTATGAGGCTCTCCAGCACCCACTTCCTCAACCCAGGTACCAGAACAAAGGCATCTAGCCTGATACTCCTCTTCCCACCATTCCCACTCTTAGATGGGGAGCTAAAGGATTCTGCTCTGAAAAATAAACAAATTAATAGCTACCCCTAAAACAAAAAAGCTACAAATACAGATATTCTGAACTTTCACAACAATACTAGCTCATCACCTAATCACTCAACTGTTAGAGACACCAACAGACAAGTCCAGTCATCAGCTTTTTAATGCTTTGTTCTCAAACATGCAAAAAAACTAAGTTTCAGTCAACATTTAAGGAAAGTCTCCAAAAAGAAAGACAAACCATGAAGACACAGGGGATAAAAGGAAATAAAAATAAAGATAATAGAGAAAAATAGAAGAACATTTATTTGAAAAGCCTTATTATATAACATCCTCAGAGATGAGATAATATTGTATCCATGAAACAAATGTGTGGGATAAAAAGAAACAAAAAGAATAAGCAAATAGAAATATGAGAGCTGAAATTAAAAACAGAAGAGTTGAAAAAAGACCAACCAATTAAGATTAAAAAAGAAGAGCAGGGGAAGCCGAGATGGCTCAGTGGGTTTAGCGCTCACTTTGCAGCCCCGGGGACCGAGGATCGAATCCCGGACCCAGCCCATGCAGACCCATATGCTGAACTGGGGAGTACCCCCAGTTCATTTCTCACAGGGGTGAGACCCTGGCCCAGTTCCTGCCCTGTGCAGCCCCGTGCCCACCTGTGGAATGAAACTATGTGGGAAAACAGATGACGTGCAACTATGGAGACTGTTCGGGGCCCTCCCCCTTTTCTCTATCTCTGTATATCTCTCTCTCTCTCTCTCTCTCTCTCTCTCTAAAACAATAAAAATAGATCTTAAAAAAAAAGAAGAGTAGAGGATTCCAGAAGTAAAGTCTCAAAAGAAAAGAAAAAGGAAAAATGGAAATTATATGTTGCATTTGACCCTATGGGAACTTTATTAAGAAACTGCACTAAGAGACTATTGGAAGTATGGAAAAAATTAAAGATAAGTATACAGAAAATTAAGCAAATATAAAACAATGAGGCAATTATTAACTCCAGAAAACTATAATTTATATATTAAATGAAACATAATATAGTATATTCCTTGGCTCAACCGTAAACATTTACAGTCTTAGCAACCAAAAAAACTCAATATTGATTTAATCAAAGCTGTGACAGAATTATATTGTGAAGATTAGTCAAAGGAAAAGCGTAATAGGAAGTCAATAGGTAATACATAAAATAGTAAATAAGATATGTAATGTAAGCATGTTATTTTGAAATCTAAAGGTAAATACCAGAAGAAACAGGTTGAAAACAATTGCTTCTATGGAGCTGTATTAAAATTGAGAAGCTCTAGACAAGGGACTAATGTTGTTTTACGCTTTTAAGCGCTATTTGCTTTGTATAATATGTCAATTTAATTAAAAAATAATTTTAAAAGGCCAACATAAATTCTGATATCCCACTACAATGGAATACTATATAACCATTACAAAGGAAGAAGATCATAATAAGGAAAGTTATCTACAACCAAAAAGTTTACTGTGTATCACTGAATAAAAATGACAAAGCAGATTATGACACCATATGGATATATTCATAAAGCAATGTCTGGAGAGCTGTGTAACATTTTTAATAGTGGTTATAACTTGGGAATGGGACATCAATTTATTGATTAAATTTTCTTATGCCTTCCATATTGTTTCTATTTTTATTGTTTGGTTTTGTTTTCAGTGAGCACACTTTATCCTCATTTATCAGAAGAAACAAAAAGCTATGTTCATTAGAGAAAACTGTCAGCTTTAACACACTGACACTTAAGTACTAGTGGAGGTTGATAGGGCATGGAGAGTAAAATAACAAAGAGATCCCTAGAAGGTTCTAAGTATAGGTGATGCCAGGATAGCTCAGCAGGTTGAGAGCTTGCCTTGCAACCACAATCAAATCCTGGCCCTGGCCCATGCAGACACATATACTAAACTGTGGCGCAACTGGTAACCGCCAGGACAGCAGTGAAGGTTCTCACCTCCCAGGTGGGAGGCCCCCAGTTCGGTTCCCACCCCACGCAGCCCCACATCCACCTGTGTGGAACAAAACTATCATAACTAATGATGTACAACTATAGAGACTGCTCTGAGCTCGCCCTCTTTTCTCTCTCAAACAAAAAATGAATGTTTGTTTTTTCTAAAGAAGATTCTAAAGAAAAATTTAAGATAGTAAAAGACATGATTGGCAGAAAATTTTAATAATTCTTGATAAATACAGTGACACATATATAAATATAATCATGGGACCGAGTAATTAAAAATCTTAAAGATCTAGAAATTATATGGCTCATTTGATCATGTAGAAAACCATACTAGATGACTGTTGGAAGTGTGGGAAGAATTAAACATGGGTATATAGAAAATTAAGCTAATAAAAAAAATATTAATCAATTATTAACTCTAAAAAACTATTAATGACAGGAAACAAAAATAATAATCATTCTGAGCACAGAAACAACAATGAATTATCTGTTCACAAGTTATGAATGAAAATATGAGTGGATTTCTTACTTGCTTCAGTGCAGGGGAACATGGGATCAGCTCTCCTATTCTGTTAATCCCAGCATTGATTTTCTTCTTTCTATGCCTCTCCACTAGATAAAGAAAAAAATCCATTTATCAAACCTTACAGTACTGCAGCTAAAGTGAGTGGCTCCTTCTCCCTAGATAAAGAAATTTTAGGTTAAGAAACCCTTATCAAACAGTATCTCCTAAGGATTAACCATAAAAAGATTTCAAAGACTGCTATATTTAAAGTCTAGTATTATGGAATTCATAAGTAACACTTTTATTAGCACTTTAAAGAATGTGATCTATAATAACCAAATTCAAGTAATAAACAGATTGTTAATAATATTGTACTATTAGCCATTATCACACTATATTTCTAGTAATCACTGGAGATTTTAGTAACTAAATTTGAAGAAACCACTAATAAGCTAAATTACTAGAAAGCTGCCTCTTTTATAGCAGATGAGCAAATGAGACCTTGCTAGACAAATTAAAGAACCTTAAAACACCTTTAAAGATGACGAGGAGACATTTTTTGACTAGAAACAGCTACTAGTTATGACTTTAAATGGGTACTGCTTTGGTTTTTTTCTATGGGTTCTGGACTGTTCACTTTGACCATGTAGGATTTTTTCCATCAAGAAACTGGACAACTGACTTCTCAGTTAATTGAGAAATATTCCAGGCTTGCATGAGACAACTTTTTTAAGTTGTATAGAAGCAGCAAGAGGCTACAAGAGAGGAGCTAAATAATTTCTATAAGACATTGTTAATAGAAACATTAGTCTTGGCTATTTTCTGTTAGAAAGTTTTCTAAAACCCTCCTATCTAACAAAGGATTCTATTATAGTACTTCTAAAAGGCTGACCTTTCAGATAAGTAGGTCTTGCTTTGCAAAATATATACTTTTTGCTTCATAATCAAGCAGTAAGGACATCCTTGTCAATGACATCTAATTACTTCTCTTAATAAATTACCATCAGGACATTCTTATGGCACCATGTGATAGTTGATTCCAATAAAAATATTTAGTTCATATACCCAAAAAAAGATTAGATTTAACTCACATGGGAAAAAAAGAGCAAAACAATAAAGTACTGTTGACCTTTCTTCTGAACTCTCTAACAATAGTATTTATTGTTATTTAAGAGTGGATTTTTTAATGTATGGAGGTAAAAACAAAAAAAAAACCCAAAAACATTAAAACTCTTTACTGACAGTGATAAAGGGGAATCCAAAGGCTGTAAACTCCCTTCTGGGGAATAGTAATATTCCACCAGTGTTCAACACATCTCTATAGATAAAATCTTTCCCAAGGTCTTTTCCTTAGGGAAAGACATCATTTATAGAGCAATGAAAATTAATTCCTTTTTTTTTAGATCTCACCGTAGACACCAATGGAAAATAAAATATTATAAAATGTACCAAATTGTAAATGTATACATAATTACTTCTATAACTGTTTATCTGGCCATGGCTTATAATTTTGATGTTTGAGATACAAGCAAATATTTATTTTCAGCATTTCTTTCTATAATTGAGGACTCCCCAACTTAATATAAAACTGTTCATATTTCAGGTGACTTTAAGATCTACAGCCTGTTGCTCATCTCTTCCCTATTCCTCTAGGTGGCCAGCCCCCTCTGGAATTTCTGCAAAGACACATACGGTACTTTTCATTCTGTTTAGAAGTATATCTGAAATTCCTCCGTGGATGAAATCATTTAAAACATTAGCTCCAGGAGCATATTAATCCTTAAATTGTCTAAACAGACTATTATCAGAACATAAGCAAGCCATCTTCATGAGACTCAGAGGTGTTTTTTCAATTAAAAACAATAAAAGAATACTTTATTAAAATATAATGAACAGGAGTGCAGGGACAGCTCAGCAATTGAGCAGTTGCCTCACAATCACATATGCTAAACTGCAGAGCAACTGGTAACCACCAGGATGGCTCAGCAGTAAAGGTTCTCACCTGCCATGCAGGAGGCCCCCAGCCCAGTTCCCACCCGACATTGCCCTACATCCACCTGTGTGGAATGAAACTCTGTCACAACTAATGATGTGCAACTATGGAGACTGCTCTGGGCCCTCCATCTTCTCTCTCTCTCTCTCTCTTTCTCTCTCTCTCTTTCCCTGACCTTCTCTCAAATAAATACATAAATAAATAAACAAAAGATAAATAAATAATTTTTAAAAATGAATGACTCTATGCCTATAACATAAAAACTTATAATCAGCTGCAGTGTAATTTCATTTTGAATGCAAAAAAAAAAAAAAAAAAAATGTTAACAAATAAGATTTAAATTGTTTTATCTACCTGCATTGTGTGTCTCCCGGTTTTTCTTTCTGAAACAAAAAGTGTAGATAAAAAGAACATGAAAACAATGGGAAAACATGTTCAGCACTATTTATTTTGAGAACCACAAAAGTAAATTTTAAGAATTTGTATTTGTTTCATCAATAAGAAAGCATCTGAAGAAAAATTTTCTTAATGTAAATTATGGTATGAAAACATAACTGCAGATACATCAGTATAAATTTAGAATCCACACTTTCTGAAAATAACTACAATTCCCTATTCTTCCATACCTAAAAGTCATTAATTGGGAAGTAATCAATTACTGAAAATTATTTGAAAAATCGAATTAATGAGTTAGTCAACTCTCAAAGTGACTTCTGATGTTTGCCCTGGCACCTGGTCTAAAGTGGGGGTGAGGGGAAGCCGGGATGGCTCAGTGGGTTAAGCGCTCACTTTGCAGCGCCAGGGACCAGGGATCGAATCCCAGCCCCGGCCCGTGCGGAACCATGTGCTGAACTGGGAGCTCCCCCAGTTCAGTTCTCTCTCTGTCTCTGTATCTCTCTCTCTGTCAAAAATAAAAATAAATAAATAAAAATATATAAAGTGGGGGTGAGTGTGCAAAGGAGACAAGCAATAGCACGAAGGAACCTTGAAATCCCCAGGGAGGGAAATGTGGTAGCCATGCACTGACAACTGTCATCTGAGTCATTTTTTGCATTTACGTACCTTAGGCTATCCAAACTCTTAAATTTTCTTAAAAGCTAATCTACTAAAAACATCAATTTTCCCTTTCATGTACAATTAATCAATATGTTAGCATTCACTAATAATGAATTGGTAAGGAAAAAGAATAGTAATTTTAATGCTAATGAAGGCATTGGCTGTGCAATTCTAAGCAGAAACATTGGCCAAAACGCTAGAAAATCCAAAAGGGATGTTATACAAAGAACCAGAAATAATATTGTACATATGGGTTCTAATGTCACTAAACCCCAAATGTCTATTAAAACTGACTATAGCCTGAGTGAATTTAGGATCTACAAAGACAAACACTATATGCAAGTAAAAATTTCAGGATAAAGTAAACATTTAAAATAGATTTGGTATTATAGTATTTTAAATATTGATTGTCATTTTACTTGTTACACTGATGATAGAATAAGAAAGATAATTTTAACTCTGTACCCTTTTCCGTAAATCTACCCCTATTTATCCACACATATTTCTGAAGAGAAATGGTTTTCAAGCATCCAAATGAAAGTTCCCTAAGAACTATCTATTTAACAAAGTAAAGACTAATTCTTATTATCATCTTCTGAAACTATGTTATTTTTGGACTAGGGCTACGTACCTGTGCTGCTTTTTTGTAGGAGTCTCATTCTCTGTCATTTCTGGCATGGTTACAGTGACAGAAACCTACAAAGCAAGGGAAGACACACCAGAAAGTTTAAAGTCTTTACATTAGCTCAGAGAAAATGATTAATAGCAATTTGGTTCAAATACCAAAATGCTCAAAAAGAAAAGTGACATCATGAAAAGCACTGTCTTAGGGAAGCCGGGATGGCTCAGTGGGTTAAGAGCTCACTTTGCAGCCCCGGGGACCAGGGATTGAGTCCCAGCCCCGGCCTATGCAGACCCATATGCTGAGCTGGGGAGTGCCCCCAGTTCAGTTCTCACTGGGGCGAGACCCTGGCCCGGTTCCTGCCCTGTGCAGCCCCGCACACCTGTGAAGTGAAACTATGTGGAAAAACCGATGATGTGCAACTGTGGAGACTGTTCTGGGCCCTCCCCCTTCTCTCTGTCTCTGACTGTATCTCTCTCTCTCTCTGTCAAAAACATTAAATAAATCTTTAAAAAAAGAAAAAGAAAAGCACTGTCTTAGGTATTGCAGATAGAAAAATGTATAAGAGGGGAAGCCGGGATGGCTCAGGGGGTTAAGTGCTTGCTTTGTAGCCCCAGGGACTGAGGATCGAATCCTGGCCCCGGCCCATGCAGACCCATATGCTTGAACTGGGGTGTGCTTCCCATGCGGGAGGCCCCCAGTTCGGTTCTTGCCCCCTCGTTCAGCCCCTGGCTAGAGGGGGCATGCCTCCCATGCAGGAGACCCCCAGCCCAGTTCCTGCCCTGAGTGGCCCCCGCCCACCTGTGTGGAATGAAACCATGTTGAAAACTGATGGCGTACAACTATAGAGACTGCTCTGGGCTCTCCCCGTTCTCTCTCTGCCTCTGTCAAAAATAATAAAATAAATCTTTAAAAATAAAATGTACCGGTATAAGAAAACAGGATAGGGAAGCCGGGATGGCTCAGGAGGTTAAGCGTTCACTTTGCAGTCCCGGGGACCGAGGATCGAATCCCAGCCTCGGCCCTGTGTACCCATATGCTAAACTGGGATGTGCTTCCCATTTGTAGGCGGCCCCCAGTTCAATTCTCGCCCCCAGGTTTGGCCCCTGGCTTGAGAGGGTGTGCCTCCCATGTGGGAGGCTTCCAGCCCAGTTCCTGCCCTGCAGGGCCCCTGCCCACTTGTGTGGAACAAAACCGTGTAGAAAACTGATGACATACAACTATGGAGAGTACCCTGGGCCCTCCCCATTCTCTCTGTCTCTGTCTCTCTCTATCTCTCTCTGCCTCTGTCAAAAACAATAAAATATATCTTTAAAAAAAAAGAAAACAGGACCAAAAAATATTACAACTAGCAGATGGAGAACATGGTGAATGTCAAATGTGAGGTATGGTCAGAAAGTGCTTAAGGAGATTGGAGTAAAGAAAGATCATTATGGACTTGAAAAATCAAGAAAAGCTTAAAGGGGATGTGGATTTGAGCAAAACCTGGTAAGACAAATAAAACATACTTGAGTTGGGACAGTATGTTCTTTGTTTATGATACTGCTTGTTCATGATACAACATTTAAACTAGAGCAATGGTCCTCCTCTCTAAACACAGAACAAAAAGTGACAAGTGAACAAACGTAATATTCCAAACATAGAAGAGAGCATTCATTCACTCACTCATTTGCTAGGCTTCTATCATTTCAAATCACTAGAAGTCTTACATTATCATTTGAGTCATTAAAATTTGGGTATGATTATAAAATTTCTCTTTATATTTAAAATATCATGATACTAAACAATATGTGTATCAGGAAATACACATTTGCCAAAAATTCCTGAAAGCAAATAAATTATTAATCATAGTTATTTAAGGCCAGCAAATATTAGAGGTGATTTCTTTCTCTTCTCTGATTTTCAAATATTTCATAATAAAAACTTTACTGGGGAAGCCGGGATGGCTCAGTGGGTTGAGCGCTCACTTTGCAGCGCTGGGGACCGAGAATCGAATCCCGGTCCCGGCCCGTGTAGAACCACATGCTGAACTGGGAGCTCTCCCAGTTCAGTTCTCTCTCTGTCTCTGTATCTCTCTCTTTCTCTCTGTCAAAAGAAATAAAAATATATAAAAAAAAAATTTTTTTTTTTAAACTTTACTGCTTTTAAATCCCAGGGATTGAGAGCCTTTCCAAGAGACTAGTCAAGTTGGGCTACCTGTTTTGGTACATATGAGGATGTGCAAGTATGGTTTCCCATTTTCTCTCTGAGATAAAAAGAAGACAGCAAGTATGGAATTGGAAGTCAGCACAACTTCAAAAGTGGTTCTGCCAAATTCTAGCTGTGTTTTCCTGAGCAAGTTATACAGCCTTTTGGAACTTCAGATGTTTCATCTACAAATGGATCATAACCACAGTACTTAGATCATTGGGCTGTTTCAAGAAAGGAATGAAAGAATGCAGAAAAACCCCATCAGCAGGGTACCTAGCAATAAGAATTCAATAAATGTTAGCTATGAATATTACTGAAGTATTTCCGGTTAAGACTTTAGTCCTGGGAAGGAACTGGAAGGGTCCTGGGAAATAAGTAGAAGTGAATGCAGACAAGATGATAACAGAAAGTACTGATTGAAGCAGCCTGAGGAGAAATGTGCTAAGACCCATTTTCAGCAGCTTATTCCACTTTCTCCCTAACATTTGTGAAGGTACATATCCTCCTAAAAGCAACACGCTCACATTAGGTGACCATATAATAAAAATGTGAGACAGGCAAGTAAATACATGAATCCCCGTCACCTTGCTCACCCAAGGGCTTGCAGAATTTCTTCAGTTTTGATTTCTGGCTTCCAGTGCTTTCTGTGTCTGATCCAAATCTATCATCTTCTGCCAGAAGATGATCTATAAGTTATGTTTTCTTCTTACTACATAAAAGAAAAATCATGAATGTTTATAGCAGCATATAAAACAAGGACTAGCAACCTATGACATTCAGGCAGATTTTCAGTGGCATATAGCAGGGGTGGCCAACAAGTCGATCGTGATTGACTAGTCGATCACGAGGCCAATTTTGGTTGATCGTCGATCACTCACAATGTCTGGGGTGGAATTCCGTGTACCACGGACTTTGAAGCGATTGTAGCTCTTATAACGCTAGCGGCGCCGCTGCGGCGCCTGGCTGATTTGAAGCAGCAACTCGAGGGGCGCCAATACAGCGCCCCGCTGATTTGAAGTGTCAAATCATAACATACAATCCTAAGAAACCGACAAAATGGGGTATCAGAGTTTATACTCTAGCTGACTCGAAGACTGGCTACATTTGCTGCATTTTGCCATATTATGGATCACTCACAACAGAGCTCTTGGTCAGACCCAATTTACCTGTTTCATCAAGAATTCCGATACACTTATACAAAATGT
>PVKE010003547.1:0-35177 GCA_004027555.1 Craseonycteris thonglongyai
GTCTGAGGGCGGCGGTCACCCTGTTTGCGTGGGGGTCTGAGGGCGGCGGTCCCCCTGTTTGCTTGCCTCTAGGCCATCCCACCACTGGTAGAACTTGCCTTCTCCACGGGGGCAACATTATCTATCCAGTAAGTATCTTGGCTGCCAGGAGGAACTTAAACCATCCGTTTCTATGGAGTGGCGTAACCATTAAGCGTCTCTCTTAAGTTAAAGAGAAAAAAACGGAAGCACTGAAATGCTACGTTCTTCCCTTTGGCCTCTCACTGCCCATACTCTCGCTGCAATCTTGATTGTGCTTCATTTGAAAGACTCCAGAGAACCTTCCATTTTGCCTCTCGCTGGGAACTTCACAGGTGTTATTTATAGATCACAAGGCTTTGCTCTCCACATACATACTCCGTGAGCTTCAGGAAGAGGAAACCAGCCACCATTTCCTGTGTCACAACGCGGCTACGAATCGTACTGGTGCTGCTGACAGTGAGCCCGTCTGAAGAGGGAAATGTCCGTGGATCCGATATAGTATCAGTGTTCTGGGTCCACCTACCCGTAGGATCAACTGAAGCTCCCGTTTCACATGAGCAGCGTGAATCTGTTTCAGCTCCTTCCCACCAAAGGGAGTTTACAGCTCAAGACGGGGCCGGCCGCCACATGGAAAGAGAAGATGCAACCTGCAGACCAGTTCACAGCTGCATGAACCGAACCAAAACGCCACGCGGGCCATGAGCGGTCCCGGCGTCCGAGCGTGGGGGTGACGGCCGGTGACCTCAGCGGGGGCGGCTGAGATGCAGGACAATGCCCTGGAGGCTTGGGGAGCTATCTGCTTAATGAGCACCTGGGGTCTCGGGGCCCCCGCGAGAGACATGCAAACTCTGACCCATGGGCTGAATGGACAGAAGCATGCGACGTTCATGACGAAGAAAAATGAATCATGAGCATGTAGTCCGGGCCTCCCAGAGTCCTTTCCGGGTTTAAATCAATTACAGAAAAAAATCCCAGTGGAATCATTCGCTGGAACTCCAGTGAGTGAATGAAAAATAAACAGGACAAGAGTCTAGAACACTTGGAAAAATAAATAATAATGAGAGGAGATGTTTACCCTCCTCTTTAACATCTTGGTAACACATCTGGAGCCAGATGTTAGAAGCGTGAAACGTAAAGTCCAGATGCTGTACGTGGTGCTGGCTTGAGGGAAAGAGGAAGAACCGGCCAGTGGACAGAAGAGAGAGCCGAGCAGGACACCTGGCATGTTGGGGGTTTACACCTAGTGCTGCCTCAGAAAGAAATGGGTATAAAATAAATGGTGCTTCGCAAGCCCTCCCGTCAGACACTGAAGCCATTTCCTGACAAAGCCAAGCATTAAACAGGAAAAGAACATTATTTCAAAATAGCGGGCAGTGCAAACGAATGTATTTCGGACTCGTGGACCGAGGGGAGTTGAGACAGCACTGAAGCAACGAAAAGGACCGTAGAGAGACTTAGATGTGTCCTTAACAATGAGGTTTCTGGGCGGAAACCATAAAGAATGCTACAACGCAAAGAGCCACGCCAGAACAATGCTTTTCAGAAACGGTAGCGTAGGTGACGCTCCTGCCGGCCACTCACCGCCGGGACTGGGTGACCTGCCCCTCCTTCTCCTCCCAAAATCCAACCAACCGTGGCCGGGGCATCCCGGACACTCAGCCGGCCGGCATGTCCGCCCACCTGCGGATTCGCGTCTGGCTTTTTCCCCACCTGCTTTTTCCCCAGCTGTGCTCTCGCTGTGTGGGTGCCGGGAGTCCAAGGGCAGGGCGAGGGCAGGGCTGCTTGCTCCTGCAGCCTCTGTGCTGGGCTCGTAGACCCCTGTGCCCTCACACGGCCGTCCCTCTGTGTGTCTGTGTCCTCATCTTGTCTCGTAAGGACACCTGTCACGTGGGATCAGGGCCACCCCAGTGACCTCGTTTCACCTTAATCACCTCTTCCAAGGCCCCAGCTCCACATACGGTCACCCTGAGCTGCTGGGCGTCAGGGCTTCCCATCCCGGGCGGTGACATGGTGACGAGCCGCCACCGTGCACACTCTGTGCGGAGCCCCGAGCTCCCTCACCACCTCCACTCCTCCGCATGGTGACCTGACCTGCCCCTCTTGTCCCCGACACCTGGAGCACCCGCTGACCAGACACAGCGTGTCCGTCTCCCACCGTCTCAATGACACAGCACCTTGGTTCTCCCACAGGACGTACACCTTCAGTCTAGCCGTGGACCTGAACTCCAGAAAGGACGGGGACACCGGCAGCAGACGGAATGGGGACCTTCACCCCCCACAAAGGCCGACAAGCCTGGGCAGCGTGCAGGCCTTACAGGTGACGGGACGGAGGGACCCGCCAGGCACCACCCCACACGCTAACTGCAGGCACAGCCTTGGGGGCTTTTGTTCTGTAGACACGCGGCTGTCCCACCCCCCACGGCTGTGACTGTCCTGTGGCCTGTGGGCTCCGAGGTCCCTGCAGGCAGAACAGAACAGAACCTGTTTGTAGATCGGGGTTGGGGGAGCGGCAGGGACACAGCCCTGCCCAGAATCCTGATCCTCTCGTTAGCGAGCTGGGTGACCCTGAGGGCTCCCCTCCCCCGTGGGCCCCGAAGGATGGAGCTCCTGATCTTTGGAGTCTGGGCTGAGAGAAGTGAGGAGGCTCATGCCCGGTAGCCTGGGGGGCCGGCAGCCTCAGAACCGGGGTGGGGCCACAGCAGGGGCACCCGAGCCTTCCCACCTGGGGGTGAAGCTTGCCGGCAGGGCCCGCTGGGACCAGGCAGTGCCTCCTGGAAGCAAACAGGCCCAGCCCCTGGTCCTTACAGGGAACCCCGGGGGCAGGCGGCAGGCCCCCCATTCCAGTGGCAAAGCCCCCGCGGCCTGCCCGAGCTGTCCCGCCACCCCGATCTCTGGCACCCTGAGACTTCCGGCCTGCAGAACTGGGAGCAATACCCGTCTGGGGCGTTCTGTAGGAGCAGCCGAATGACTAGGGCGAGGGGAAGGCCTGGAGGAGATGGGAAGAGGAAAGCTGGTGTCCCGTGGCTCTTGCATTTCCTGTATCGTGTTATAACACCCAGGAAATAAAGAAAGAGACTTCCGCCTGCACCCCCAGTCCTCGGTCACTGCCATGACGTCGGTGTATGGCATGGGCTGCCGCTGCTGGACAGGAAGGACAGGGTTCCATTCCTAGGCCACCCCTGGGCGACTGGAGGGAGGCATCTGGAAGGCACGGAGGTGCGGTGGCTTGAGCACGTCTGGCCACGCTGCGTCTCCAAGGGGCGGACTCCTGGCGTGTCTGTGGCTCACACTTGACCGTCTTGCTTCCGTCTCAGGCCGCCCTCATGCGGAGGAGCGTGCTGGTGGTGCGTCACGGGGAGAGAGTGGACCAGATCTTCGGGAAGTCGTGGCTGCACCGGTGCTCCATGCCTGACGGTAGGCCGCCACCTGGCGGGACGTGAACGCGGGAACCAGACCCATTCTGGAGCCCCTGAGCCACGGCCCACCGTGCCGTCCTCTGGAACGACTCCTCGCAGATGGGGCACGTGGAACAGACGGGAACACGCGCGTCTCCCTCCACGGGCGTCACACGCGTGCACGGGAGTGTGCGTGCTGTCTCTGGGTATCTGACCGCAGATGTCTAGGGACGGGGGAGGAGGGGCTTCGGTAACAAGAAGTCCACGGTGTGACACGTGGGTGGTCCCGCTTCCTCCAGCGCCACACGTGGTGTTTGCTTAGTGAGTACGACACTGACTTTGGAGCAGGTCACCCCAAGGGCCTGTGGCCTCTGAACCCTCAGTGGCTGGCACATACCCTGTCTTGCATCCCCTCGCTCTCTCTCCCAGCTAATCTTCCCTGCGGTAGTCGCTTCCCTGTGATGTTTGGCTATGCTGCTCAATGTGTGGACACAGGTTTTTGTTTTTTTTAAGATTTACTTTATTGTTTTTGACAGAGACAGAGAGAAGGGGGAGGGCCCAGAGCCATCTCCATAGTTGTACGTCATCACTTTTCAATATGGTTTCATTCCACACAGGTGGGCGGGGGCCACACAGGGCAGGAACTGGGCTGGGGGCCTCCTGCATGGGAGGCACACCCCCTCGAGCCAGGGGCTGAACCGGGGTTGGGGGGCAAGAACTGAGCTGGAGGCCTCCTGTACAAGAAGCACAGCCCAGCTCAGCATAGGGGTCTTCACGGGCTGGGGCTGGGATTCGATCCTGGGTCCTCAGGGCTGCAAAGCGAGCGCTCAACCCACTGAGCCATCCCGGCTTCCCAAGCATTTAATTTTTAAAAAGCCTTTAAAACCAATGGTTCTGACACCGTCTCTGCCCGTGGAATATCCAGGGAGGGAGCATTTAGAAAAGTCACACGTGGAAGCTAAGGAACGAGACGTGAAAGCACCTGGCCGGCTGCCTTTGCTAGAGGCTGGGGGTGTGTTCAGGGCCCGCAGTGTCTCAGCCCAGCTGTGCACCAGGAGGTGTGGGGGTCACGGGGGAGGAGCTGAGGGCTTGACATGGTGTGCTGGTGTCTGCAGAGTAATCGGTGAATTGATAATGAGACCAGGCCTCTACCGGGCTGTGGGCATTAGCTCCCTGACACATCATCAGCTCCCTTTCACTGACAAAGGAGAGCCAACGTCTACGTCTACTCACACGCCCAGTACCGGTGGTGCCAGGATTTGCACAGATCAGAGCTCAGGGCTGTGCAGCCTCTGGGGGTGGGGTCCAGTGACCCCACCGGGTTTCCTGTCCCGCCTCAAGCACTTGACTCAAGCACAAGGCAGGAGAGTCTCCGGCCATGTGAATTCTGTCCCCACAGGCACCATGACACACAGCTTTGGGAAGGGGTCACATTTCACCTAATTAATTAATGCCAACTTGAGATTCTGGTCAATAAGCTCAGTGAGTCACGGAGATACTTGGTTCTTAGTCAGGAAACGTGTGTGAGTGAGTTTCGGGGGGCGGGCAGGTGGCTGGAGCTTCCCGGGGCTAAACCTCCGCGCTCGGGGTTTGAGGAAACATGTGCACAGGGGCACAGGGAACAGCAGAGGGGCATGTTCTTCTCAAACTGCATCCATCTCGAGAGCGAACACAGCGGACAAGGAGTTAGACGAGAGCCAGGCCTCTCCTGAGGGTCTTGACCTTGGGGGTGGCATGGGGCAGGGAGGCACTAAGGCGGGGACTGAGTGTCCCGTGCGACTTTGTGCTTCAGGGAGATACTTCCGGCCGGACCTGAACTTCCCTGGCAGTCTGCCCAGACGAAGCAACGGCCTCAAAGACTTTGAAAACGATCCGCCACTATCGTCCTGTGGAATTTTCCAGTCCCGAATGGCGGGTATGTTTGAGGGCCCTTCTGGTAGGAACTGTAGCAGCAATCACAGCAAAGATTCTCACGGACGGGCCTTGAGCCCTTGCTACCTGCCCTTGGAGGTCCGTCCAAGCCTGAGCCCCTCCCTGCTGACGAGGAAGCTGGGGCACAGAGAGGTTAAGTAAGCTGCCCACGGTTACCCAGCTAGTACGTGGGATCTCAGAGACTTGACCCAGCATAGGAACTTGGGGGGTGGGCACAATTCAGCCCATAGTAGCCCCCACTGACACCTCCTGACTTTGGTACTGAATAGTTTTTATTCTGAAGAGACCCCCTTCTTTCCCAAAGATCAATCCCACTCAAGTCTCAAGACAGAGTGTGGCACACGGGCTTGAATGTATGACTTACAACAGCACCCCCATGTTGGCTCACAGTCCTGCGGGTCAGACATACAGGCAGGGCAAGGCAGGGTTCCTGCCTGGCGCCTCGAAGTTGGAAATCAAGGTGTCGCTGGCTGGCTGAGTCCCCATCTGGAGGCTCTTGGAAACAGTTCCGAACACTCCAGGCGGTGGGGAAGTCAGTTCCTTGTGGCTGTAGGACTGAGGTTCCGGTTCCCTTGCGCCATCAGTTGCAGGGGCCACCCACACTCCTTGCCACACAGTCCCCTGAATCTCGGAATCCAGCAGCGGAATTTCTTGCATGCTGATTCCCTCTGCCTTGGAGCCTCTCTGACTTCTATGACACCGGACTAAATCCCTGCCCTTCCTGGGCTCCCCTGAGTGGGTCAGGCTACCTGCGATCACCTCCCTTCCACACAGAACATAACAGAGTCACACGTGTGCCATCTCGCCGTATCCGCAGGGGCTTATCCAGGGCGTGTCCAGCACGGGGTGGAAATCTGGGGGCCACTGAAGGGCCTGCCGGCCTCAGGGGGGAAGCCCCCCACCAGGGCGGCCATTATGGGTGGCTGCAGTGCCACAGGGCCATTGCTACCTGCTCTCTTCCAGGGGAAGCGCTCCTGGACAGCGGCATCCAGATCACGTCCGTCTTCACCTCCCCAGCCCTGCGCTGCGTGCAGACAGCCAAGCACATCCTGGAAGGTCAGTGCGAGCACGGCCTTGACCTTATGCATGTTCCTCACGGGGTGAGTGGAGGCGGGAACCGGATGAGAGGCCATGAGTGGCTGTCTGAGTCACAGGGCAGTACGGGCCACCGTCCAAGAGCTGGTAGCGGGCACCGGGCCCCTTCGCATTTCTGGAACGCCCGGACCGTACCTGAGGGCCAGGGGCGTGCCATCGCCCTGGGCAGCTCCTGGAGGGGCATTCAGAAGCCCAGCGAGCGGGATCCGCTGTGGCCCTTCTAAGTCCGAAAGAGATGACTCCCGAGAGCAAGGCATGGCCGCCGGGAGCTGTCCAGCGCCATCGAGCTGACGTGCTGGGTGGCCTCAAGCCAGCAGGGAGGACCGCAGGGATGAGGGGAGGACGGCAGGGACGAGGGGAGGACAGCAGGGAGGCAGGGAGGACCGCAGGGACGAGGGGAGGACAGCAGGGAGGCAGGGAGGACCGCAGGGACGAGGGGAGGACAGCAGGGAGGCAGGGAGGACCGCAGGGATGCAGGGAGGACAGCAGGGAGGACCGCAGGGAGGCGGGGAGGACTGCAGGGACAAGGGGAGGACAGCAGGGAGGTGGGGAGGACCGCAGGGATGCAGGGAGGACAGCAGGGAGGACCGCAGGGAGGCGGGGAGGACCGCAGGGACAAGGGGAGGACAGCAGGGAGGTGGGGAGGACCGCAGGGATGCAGGGAGGACAGCAGGGAGGCAGGGAGGACCGCAGGGATGCGGGGAGGACCACAGGGACGAGGGGAGGATGGCAGGGAGGTGGGGAGGACCGCAGGGACAAGGGGAGGACGGCAGGGAGGCAGGGGATCCCCCCTAGCAGCTGGGGAAGCCCTGCTCAGCTGTATTTGTTCTAAGCTTTCAATTTGAGAACAACTTTTAATAAATATGATGGAATCCAGCAAAATAGAGATGAGGTAACTTTATCCCTGGATTACCCAGGGTCAGCGTATGTCTAATGAATCCGACAACTGAAGTAATCAGAAGTGAACAGAGACGCAGACAAATACAAAGTGACTGGCTAGTCCCTGAGCTGCCCATTCCCCCGCCCCCACCTGCCATCTCTGACATTTGCGAGTGTGTTTTGTTCTAACCCGCCCACAACGGGGTTGCGCATCCACTAACCCTCAGCTCTGCCCGTCTCCATCTTTGGCTGGCTGTCCCCCCACATGAGTTGGGGTGAAATGGTACGGACACCGTGTCGACCAGGCCAGCCCTTGAATGTCACTGCTGATGGTTCCCGCTCAAGTCCTGAGGTTCCTTTCTAGTCATGATCTTAACCTTCCCTTCCCTCCCACCTCCCTCACCGTGGTGACGACATGTGAGCTAAGATAAGGAATATTCCTTTGGTCAGCCTTCCCAGTAAGAGAATAACTGAGAGCCTCAGCAGTATTTTCCATAACTTTATCCCTCTTTTGTCCCCAACCGTGGTTCTTCATTATTAACATCCAATGGCCATTGGGGCAAAAAATCCAGCCATTGTCAATATAACAGGAAGGGTTGCATGGCTGGATAGTTTCCAGACAGCCCCGTATCCGTTTCAATTTTTTTTTTTAATATATTTATTTATTTATTTATTTATTTTTGACAGAGAGAGAGAGAGAGAGAGATACAGAGACAGAGACAGAGAGAGAACTGAACTGGGGGCACAGCCCAGCTCAGCACGTGGGTCCACACGGGCCGGGGCCGGGATTCGATCCTTGGTCTCCGGGGCTGCAAAGCGAGCGCTTAACCCGCTGAGCCCTCCCAGCTTCCCCTGACTTTTACTCTATACGTAGATCATTGTCATCATCTTCATTGCTATTTCTGGGCCCGTTGGGGGGCACACGTTTGCGAATCCCGCGTGCATTCAGAAAAACAAGGGAGCCAACCTCCCTTCATGGGTCTGCAAACGTGACCAACCAGTTTCAGTCTGACATTTGAGAAGCTCACTGGCTAAACTTCGCTTCAGTGCCATGTCACTGAACATCCAGATGGATCATTTCCCAGAGCATGATCCATCCAACAGCAGCCTGCAAGACGTCCCCACGAGGATGAAGGCCCAGCGTCACGGTGTGACCCAGTCCCCGCGGGCATGAGCCCTTCCCGGGCTGGGGCCCCCGCAGCAGCCTGGGGCTTGCACTCTTCTGACTGCACTTGCAAAGGACCCATTCTGAGGGCCTGGGAACTGGCGTTGTTGCCAGCATTTGAGCGGAATGTCCTTTTCTCCATTTCAAATAACAGCATTAAGGTCCCTTTACCCTTCTCCCCTGCCTCCCACTCAAAAACCAAAGGCCTTGCTTTGTAAGCTTTTGGGTGATAGCATAAAATACTTGGGAAAGGTGAGATGGGAGGAGTCGGAATGTTCTAGAAGCCAGCTCCCTGGCCCCTGCTGCTTTTCTCAGTCTCCTGTGCTTGTCAAGAGGGTGTTTCCATGGGACGGACAGGCCCCGAAATCAGCTGCATCTTCTCCGTGGGTCCCTGCATTGTCTGTTTGGCTGTGGGTGGCTCTCGTCCTTGACCGAGAGACTCTGTCCCTCCCCAGTGGACAGAAGGCCATCACCCCTGACATCTTCCAACCACCTGGTGGTGGTTGTCTAGACGTAGCACGGCGGTGGGTGACCCACAAATCAGTATTTGCCAAGAGACTAACAGCCACGTTTTTGAAAGGTATTATGTAGACCCAGGAAGAGTTTTATTTACGTAAAGCCGCAATGGCCACAGAAGATGGTAAAATGCGTGTACTGTGTTGAACGCAGAGCTGAAGCTGGAGAGAAAGATGAGGATCCGCGTGGAGCCCGGACTCTTTGAATGGACAAAATGGGAGGCTGGCAAAATGCCCCCGACCCTCATGACCCTGGAAATGCTGCAGGAGGCGGACTTCAACGTCAGCACCGACTACAGGTACGCCGTGCTCACGCTGTCTGCTGGGGTCTCTAGTTCTTGCTGAAGACTATGAGGAGGAAGGGGGAGCACTCCATTCGGGAGGGACCCCCACACTGGGTGAAGGAGACTGGACCCAGTTCCAAACACGAGAAGGACAGCTGGAGGTTTGTAGCCAGTGAGCCGGGCGTGGAGTGGGTGGTCGGACCATTTCTCAGAGTAGAATTCTTGCTACAGTGACCTAACAGGCTTCTCACTAAAGCCGGCGGGCCCGATGATCGGCCATCGCCTGCAGATGGAGGGGGATGGGCTTGGCTCAGAGATCCGGAAGGATCGGATTTCCAGGGTCGGAGCCTCTGGATGAACCCACTTAGCAGGATTCTTGCTAAAGCTGAGCCCACTGGGACAAACTGAAGCCCCAAGTCCAGGGCCTAAGGGGAAGTGGGCTCACAGGAGCCTGACTGGAGTTCGGTCAAGGAGAGAGCATGTCCTTGTTCCCCCTACCCCCACCACGCCTGACCCTTTGCCATCGGAAAACCTGTCACTCAGCGAGAAGCATGCTGCAGACTGGATGGTAGCCCTCTGTAGGTAGCTCTCTGCTGAGCACAAAGCCGGAGCCCCCTTACTGGCCGGGAGCCCCCCTCCTGGGAGCTGGGGGTCCCCACGGCTGGCTGGGAGACCTGCGTAGGGGCAGGGCCCCCTTCGGGGCGTGTCCTTCCCCGCCGACCCCAGCGCAGTCGCGGTGCGCAGCAGGCAGCTGCCCTCTCTCCTCCCTCAGGCCTGCCTTCCCGCTCGCGTCCCTCATGCCAGCCGAGAGCTACGACGAGTACGTGGGCAGGTGTGCGGTGAGCATGCAGCGCATCATCGGCAGCTGCCCCCAGGATGGTAAGTGCTCCGGGGGAGGAGGAGCCGCCCCGGGGGTCGGGCACTTACCCGTGTGGCCTGGAAACTGGGCCATTTTTGAGACTAGCGATGTCCCAACCTCCCCTGCCCCCCTCTCCAGAAACAGGGTGTTAGATGGCTGTCTCAGCAGCAGTGGGCATGGAGACACACACTCCCTGCCATCCAGGCCCTGGCACCCCAACTCGGGGAGTGAGAGCCGATAGGAACCAGGGCGGCAGGGTCCCAGATTCCTAGGAAACAGGAACCCGACAGCCCTGTGTGGGGTCCGTGTGAGTGGCAATGGGAACAACACCTCTGGCTAGAGAAACCAGAGGGCGGAATTGGGACGTGGACCGTCTGAGACACTCTGTTCATGTGCTCGGGTGCGATAATGGCAGGACGGTTTGGTCAGGAGGAAAAGCCCTTCCCATTAGGAGTCGCAAACTGGGCTGCATTCTGCGGGGTGGCATGTGATGCTGTGATGCAGCCTAGAATAAAATGCAGGGAGAGCGGGCGTGAGGGGAGGAAGGGAGCGAGACGGGCGGTGTGGACCGCAGAGGGCGCGTGGGGGGCGCATCGGACCCTTCCTGGGCGTGTGTCAGCAACGTCCACAGTAAGACGTGAGAAGCCAACCCCGTAAAACCTAAGTGTGCACTGAGCGTCAGCCACGTGTCAGGACACGCAAACAGAACAGCACGGGGAGTCTGCGTGAAGAAGACACGCGCTCTGCCCTCAAGGACTTGGAACGCATTGGTGACAGCAGCCCAAGCATCTGGAATATGAGGACTCTCAAGTGACACGAGGAAGAGTCTCAGAGTCGGGGAGCAGTCACCCGGCCCACCTCCCTAAAACCTGTGTCCTCTGGTCCCTCGTCCTGGAGATCCTTGGACGTGGAGAATTCTGCTAAGAGGAACCTGTGGGGGGAACTGAGCACCTGCCCCCTCCCCCGACCAGGGGGACGCACTCCCAGACATCCTGCAGCAAGAGACCCCAACCCTGCCGCCGTACCCAGCACCCCAACACGCCAGGCCCCGAGGCTGGATCACGCTGCCTGTTCTGACAGATCGGCACCCCGGGGGACACACTTTTGGAAACCACGCTTTAATGGCACTGGGTTAATTATCAAACGCGTGTTACTCACCGTTAGGACCACAGGGCATCAGAGGACAGAAAACGCAATCAGAGACCCCCCGGGGCTTCCAGGGCCCCCACTCACCCTGTGTCAACCTCCACCCCCCTGAATGGCGGTGTCCACACATGATCCCCCTTCCAAGGACCCCCCGCCCCGACAATCCCGAGGGATTCCGGACCCTGGACACAGAAGCCCTGCTGTCCGCTCGGGTGTCTACGGAACACCGTGTGCTCCCCCAGGGAACGCCGCTCACCCACCCCAGCCCGGGACGCTTGGCCGGGCTCTCAGGACACAGCACTGAGCTGAGAACAAGGAGGGCTGGGGGGCAGGTGCCCAAGAGGGGCAGAGGCGCAGGGGCAAGGCCGCAGGCGAGAGCTGTGGGGGCAGGAACAAGGCTTTGGGTAAAAGCTACCGCTGCCCACCCCCTGGCCCGGGCAGGCCCCTCACAGACACAACCTGGTGACGCCTCAGCCTCCTGTGGGGTCCAAAATTCCACCCTGCTCACACCCCATGACCTTGAAGCTCACAGCACGTGCCCTTGAGAGGCCGGTGTGCCCGCATCCCCCTGCTGGACAGCACCGGCCAGGAGTCAACCCGCCTCCCACCCCAGAACGGCACCCTGACGACCCACCTGGGGTTTGGAAGCCAGAGACCTGAGTATGAAAGTCATGGGAAATGACACAGGAAACGGCAGTGGGGGCTTCAGCCTGGGTGTCACGTTGGAGAGGGTGTAGTCGGTCTCCAGAGGACACCGGGCGAGTGGACTGCTCTGTGACACTGTGGCTGTCACCGGACGCGCGCTCTGGTTTCCTCCTCCAGGGGGAGCCAGTGAGTCGGCCAAGGCCGCATCCTGACCGCCCTGCTGTGGGCCTGGTCTCGGGTCTCACACACCCCACCCCACCCCCGCCCTGTCACCCGGAGGGACACTCACCCAGCCTGTGACCTCGGGATGTCCTTACCCGGAGTGAGTCATCCACCCGCTCATCGTGATCCCCGGGCTCATAATTCTCAAGCTAATCAGATCAGGAGTGGGAGGCTGTCACCAGCACACATCCCGCAGGAGGGGGTGGGACAGACCGCGGTGGGGGGCTCAGGTCACCGCGGGGTTCCGGCCCTGAAGCTCCGGTGAGTGCCGCCCCTCCAGCACCCTGCCTGCCATGGGTCGCACGCTGGTCACCCACACACAAGGGGTGATGGGACGGCCAGTCCTACCAGGTGATGACCGACCGCACCTCCTTCCTGCCCCGGGCACCCCGAGCTCGTTTCACCCCAACAACGCCGGGGACCCTGTTTAGCTGTTCTTTTCTCCACAGCGGGTGTCATCCTCATCGTGGGCCACGGCTCGGGGCTGGACTCCTGCATTCGCCCGCTTCTCGGGCTGCCGCCGAGGGACTCAGCTGACTTCGCCCAGCTGGTGAGAAAGGTACGTCCTGCTCGGTTCCCTCTGGGCCACAGAGCCGGCGTGGGGAGCGGAGCTGGGGGGCCCAGGACACAGGGTCATCCACTTCTTTCTTGTGCTGAGGATTTGGCATCCTTCCACCCCTCCCCCAAACAGGCCGGGCTTGCCCGTGCCTGTCTCAAATTCATCAGGGGCTCTGCCCAGCTGTGGGCCTTCCGGGCAGGACTGCAGGGAACAGGCCTGCCCTCGCCCACCCCATCTCCACCGCGCCCCCATCCCCCGGCTCTGCAGCCTCAAGGAGGGGGAGTCATCTCCGAGTCAACCATAGCCTCCACTGGGACCCCCTTTGTGGAGGAGTTCTCGCAAATTCCATCTGCCCACGGAATTGCTAGACGTTGAGACGGAGGGAAGCCGGGATGGCTCAGCAGGTTGAGGGCTTGCCTTGCAGCCCCGGCGAACCCATGTGCTGAACTAGGGTGTGCTTCCCATGTCGGGGGACCCCAGTTCAGTTCTCACCAGGGCGAGCTTCCCATGTGGAAGACCTCCAATTCAGCCCCCAGCTCTCAGAAGCATGCCTCCCATGTGGGAGGCCCCCAGTCCAGTTCTCACGGGATGAACCTCCCATGCGGGAGGCCCCCAGTTCTGTTCTCAGGGGGACGAACCTCCCATGTGGGAGGCCCCCAGTTCTGTTCTCACGGGGACGAACCTCCCATGTGGGAGGCCCCCAGTCCAGTTCTCACAGGATGAACCTCCCATGTGGGAGGCCCCCAGTTCTGTTCTCACGGGGACGAACCTCCCATGTGGGAGGCCCCCAGTTCAGCTTCCACCCCTAGGTTGTCTCCCATGTGGGTGGCCCCAGCCTGGTTCCTGCACGGCCCCCACCCACCTGTGGAGTGAAACTATATTGAAAACTGATGACGTGCAACTATGGAGACGGCTCTGGGCCCTCCCCCTTCTCTCTGTCTCAGTCAAAACAATAAAACCAATCTTTAAAAATAAATAAATAAAAATAAAAGAGAGACAGAGAAAGAGGGAAGCAAAGCCCGTAAACAAACACAAAGGAGCTGTAAGGACAGAGGTCGCCTCCGGCACATCTGTTGTGCAGATGGAGGACTTGTCCGACGTCTCACTTTGTCGTTTTTTCTGGGGTCTGAAAACCCAACACCTTCCGGGGGCGCGGAATTGGAGGACGGAAGCCGCTCCTCCACTGGCGGCCTGGTGGTTCTCGGCCTCGGCACCAGAGACGCTGGGCAGGGCACCTGTGCTGTGGGGTGTTGGCAGCACCCCTGGGCTCCACCCGCTGCATGTCCTGAGGGGCAGTGCCCGCTGACACCCGCTCGTTGAAGTCAGGGCTGCGAAGCCGGCCTCCAGTCCCCGTCTGCGGGCTTTAGACCGAGTCTGAAGTCGACAGCAGTGGACGGACCCGGTAGAAATGTTAACGTGCCCGAACTCTCTCCTAGATCCCCTCTCTGGGCATGTGCTGCTGCGAAGAGAATAAAGAGGCAGGGAAGTGGGAGTTGGTGGCCCCGCCCGTGAAGACGCTGACCCACGGCTCCAACTCCGCCTTTAACTGGAGGAACTGGATCCCGGGCAACTGACAGCGCCCGACGAAGAGGCTGCAAGGTGCGGGACTGTGAGGCGGCTGGTCTCACCGAGAGTGATTCGTAGACGCACAAGACGCACTGAGAGACCCTGGAGGGTCAGCCGTCGGAGGATCCGTGAGGCCGCGGGCTCGGCTGTGAGATGCCACCGGGGGACGTGGGGGACGTGAGGGCGGTGCCTCTGATTTTCAGGAAGTAAAGACCCACCGCACGCACGCACAAGGACACGTCCACGTTCTGTGTTCTTCCTCGTCCGGTTCCCAGCCGTTCTTCCCTTTTCCTGCTCGGGTCACTCTTTGCCTGTGTCCACATGGGCTGAAAGAGGTCTGCTGCTCAATAAAACGGAGGAGGAACCGCCTACCGGGCCCTGGGTGCACCACAGCGAAAGGCAGCACACGTCTTAACACGCACACGCACACGCTTTTCGTTGCTGTCTCGGAGGTCGCGAGCCCCAACCTAGAGGAGCCTCGTCCCCCTGCATTTTCCACTTTCATGGCACCCAGGGGTCCTCGTCTCCATCTCCGGGGATGTGGTGTCACATCTCCGAGGCCCTCTCGGGTCCCTCTGCTCCCACCCTCACATCTCCACCCCATTGACACCCCAGTCTCCCATTCGTAGAGTCTCTTGTGACGGCATTGGGCCCCCCCCCGACACCCCGGAGCCAGCTCCTCAGCTCCGGACCTTAACGCCCCCGGCCCCGGCCCCTCTCCCACCCTCCCAGGCCTGGGGTCAGTAGACGCCTTCGGGGGCCACTCCTGAGCCCCCAGCGGGCTGCTGTCACAGGGCACATGTGTAATTGGAGACCCGCCCCCCTGGATGGGGGTCCTTGGAAGCACCTCCCTTCCCCCTTTTTGATCAGGTGGAGGTGGGAGGTGGGCTTTGCACCAGGAAAGAGAAACCCGAGAGGAGCCCACAAGCCGGGTGCCGCCGGGTGCCGGATCCGCGCGGACGTGCCGCCCCCGACCCTGAGACGCGGGTCCCGCGGTCGTCCTCGGCGGTGCGTGTTGCCCCCACCCCGGGTGGACGGAAGGACAGACACCTGGGTGCTCAGCGGTGGGGCGCAGTCACCGTGGGAGGTGCTGCCCGCCCCCATTCCCTCCGTTTGGGCTCCTGGACACACCGGGGCCACGCCGGCCTCGCGGGTCACGGTGAGGAATGAACACTGCGAACCAAGCTAACGGGACGTAGAGAGCGGTCACGTCCCCAGGGTGGCCCGCCGATGTCTGGATTCACCTTGGGGGAGAGGCTTCTGGGTCTCGTGCCCCTGGGTGACCAGATGGACAGAGAATGTCCCTTGCAAGGGACACCGGGGTGTTTGAACTCAGACCCTGAGGTCAAGTGTGCAAGAAACACCACTTTGTTTACAGTCCTGGTTCTGACTGGACCCCGCTAGACCTGAAGAGGCAGCACCCAGGCCAAGGCCACGCCCATGGGCAGCGCTGGGCTCGGCCATCGGCGGGAACCCGGTCGGGGAGCCCCCGCAGACGCGCAGATTTGCGGAAGCCGTGGACAGGGCGCGCACTCGGGCGGCAGCGGCCGCTTTCCTCCCGGAGCCGGGAGTGTATTCACGGTGTTGTGTTCGGGGAGGACTGGCCCCCAGAATTCCTTCATGGTGTGTGCTCCTGGCTGTCTTGAGGGAAAGCGGGGGGGCAAACTCAGCCTGTCATCTCTTCCCAGGTTCAGGCAGAAGTCTGTTCCCGGCACTGCCCTCCGCAGGGTCAGGGCTGTTTGACGGTTTTTCTTGACCCAGCAAAACACCACTGAGAACCCCGAGCCAGACGACGTGCGAGGCTATTCCATAGCCGGAGGAGGAGCAGGACGTTTATTTGCAGCTGGAAACCGTTTTAACAAACAGCCAAGCAGGAGCCATCAGCACGTGGTTAGTGCTGACGCCAGGGCGTCTCCGTGACACCGCCGCTGCCTGGCCCCCGTCTCACTCCGGGGGCTCCAACTGTTCGGTTTCTTCATCGTCAAAATCTGCGTTTTCTGGGAAGAGACGGGATCCACGATTATGCTTGATATCAACATTTTTCTACTTTAAAGTTCTGTATTTACAAAAACGTCTATAACTATTAGACATTTGTCAGGGGGAAACGGAATGTTCATTTTATCTCGTACAGACATTTACAGGTTTTCTTTTGGTGCCCAGATGGACGAACCCAGGGAAGGCTGCTCGGAATGCGGCCCCGGGGCTCCGGCCTCCCTGCTTTCCCACCCGGCTGTCTGTCTGGGTGGCTTTCCTTCCTGCTTCGCCCCCTCTCAGAAATACTCCGAATGCTGCCCCCGGAGGGCCCTGCACCTGGCCTGTCCCCAGCAGTGGGCTGACCATTTGCCCCGTTTTAAACGGGACAGAAAACAACAGTACTGTCCTGTTTCAAATGGTGCATATGGTCAGCCGGGTCTCACCAGGTTAAACCCAAGGTGTCAGCAGGGTGACCTGGGGGCTGGGGGGGGCAGGAGGGGGCGCAGGCCGGGCACCCGATGGCTCCGGGAACCGCTGCAGCATTCAGGATCACGTCGCTGCCGGAAGCCCAGCTCTGTGTGTGCTTACGGCATTCAGATGAAAAAGGGGTGTACGTGGTTTGTCTAAGATGCTATTTTCGAAAGACAGGGAAGGATGTTTGCTCTTCGTTCACTGCGTGGGGCCCCGGGATGCTCCTGGATCACCGGCCGCCTCTCGCCAAGGTGTCTGCTTCACATCAGGCACAGGAAATGGATTCGGAAGAAGGGGACCCCCTCTGGGCTTTCTGGTCGCGCCCTCAGCACCCGGGGGGGTGAGTTTTAAAGATCCCGGGAACCGGAAGCCCCCAGCACAGAAAGCCACACCCCTGTCCCAGGGCCACAGAGGCGGAAGCTGCTCAATTAATGGTACATTCAGCCCCACTGAAAAGGGGCTGGTCCCCAGCACGGCCAGCCCCTGGTCAGTCCCGTGACCCCACGACAGTGAGCCATGTTGTTAAACGAAGCCACGTCACACGTTTCTACCACGGCTGTGCCGCCGAGGCCTGCTGTCCTAGCGGAAATGGGGGTGAGAGAGCACACGGGGCACCTGCGGTCCCTGTCACCCTGGGGGTCTGCAGGAGCACCTAAGAGGGGCAGCATTCCCATGGGCCCAACGTGCGTTCATGGAGGGTCCTCGGAGACCTCCTCTTGTCCCTCAGGCCCCCCCAAGGCCAAGCTCGATCACGGGGGAGAGCCCTGCAGCCCGTCCCAGCGTGAGTGTGTGCGCATGCACGTGTGGTGTGTGTGCATGTGTTATTGTGTGAGTTAGTGTGTGTGGTGTATGTGTGTGTGCACACACGTGTGTTATGTGTGTGTGTGTGCCGATACGATGCATGTGTGTGCGTGTGCACGCGTGTGCGGCCTCCCTCCTGGCCCTCCACTCCCCGGGGGCAGGCTCACCCTGGTCTAAGAGGTCGTCTTGCAGGTCCTCTTGGCCGTCCTCCCTGAAGCCGTCCCCGTCGTCCTCTCCCGGCCTCGCGAAATCCACCTCCCCTTCCGACAGGTCCTGCTGGAGCGGGGCTTCCTCCCCGGGCTCTCCGCCCCCTGAAAGGAGACCCAGGAGAAGGGCGTCCGTGGTCCCCCCACCTGTCTGGGTGACACCCACTCCTCCTCCTGATAGCAGTGCCCCGCTTCTCCCTCGGGGGGACCACGTCGCCCCCATGGATGTCAGCCAGCTCCTGCCCGGCCTGGCCCACAGGTGTCATGTCCCCATCACAGCAGCCTGTTCAGGGATGGTGAGAGCTCCCCGGGGTGTGCCGACCACACTGACAAAGAGCAGCTCTCGTGTCCAGAGACGAGAGCCGAGCCAGGGCCCAGCCCGAGGCCACCTGCGCGGGGGCCCCGCCAGCCACAGGAACCCCTAAACGGGCAGTTACTTCACTCAGGCTGGTGGGGTTGGCTTTCAATCTCCTGCAACAGAAAGACCAGCGCCCACTGTCCTTCCCCTGCATCCCAGGCAGCGTGACTGCCCCTGAGGAAGGCCACCGCAATGGGCACGGTCACACGTTGTCCAGACCCTGCTTCAGGGAAGGGCTTGTCACCCAGCGGCTGTCAGCTGCCTTGCTCGAGGTCACAGCCACAGCCAATCACGGACCAGGGTGAGAGGATAAGGCTCCAGGGGACACGTTAGCTCCCGGCCTTCCGGTGACCCCTTTCCACGCCTCGGGAGGCTCGGAGCCCAAGGCTCTCCCTAATGACACCCTGCACATGGGGACCCAGCGTCAGCTTCCCGGGGAGTTGGGGCCACCGCCGGGCTGCACAGAGGCTGCCCGGCCCGGTGCCCGCAGGCTGTACCCTCGTCAGCCGCGGCCTCCTCCAGGCCGGGTTCATCCGGGGGTGGCTGCTCCGTGAGGGTCGGCGTCCACAAGGCCAGCTCCGTGATCTTGGTGGCCTTCCACTTCGGAAGGATGGTTGTTAATGTCTCCTCCTCCTCATCCTCGTCTCCTCTTTCCTATTTGAAGTTAAAAAATGTGAACTGACCAGAGTGTGTGTGTGTAAACTCGGCGTGGGATACTTCAAGCGGCAAAGGGCCGGTTTTTAGCGGCATTTGAGCGTTTCTGTAACCCGATGCGGTGACCGGATCGATTGCCAGGCTCCCGGGGTGTGGCCTAAGGGTTGAGAGTGGATCTCCGAGGAGCCCGGATGGGAGACAGAGGTGTGCTGGCCCTGCACCACCCTGTAGATGCCAGACTGCCTCCCACGGACACATCCCAGCCGAAAGGGCCGGGACCCAAAGGCCCTGTCGCCGGCTGGGCCTTTATACATAACAAAGCCAATGTCACCAGGGAGCATCATCAACTTAGTATCAAGAATGTTAAGTATCGTCAAGGAGCAGAGGAACACTGTAAGTGGTGCGACCTGAGTTATTGGATGCATTTGGTGACAGCATGGTGACAGACTTCCCCCGTGATTCCTGGGACCTGACTGTCCTGAGACCTCCGGCTCAGGGTCAGCTGGCTCCTCTAGACAAAAACAAGGGCTAGGCTTCCATGGTAACTACAAAGCAGTATCGTGTAGTTCTGACAGTTTAGTTCTCGACCAGCCCGTGCACATGAAAGGAAGACGGAAACGCAGACGTCCCCAAGAGCTGGCCCAGCTTCCCACCTTGTCCGCCTGTGGCACCGGTGTCACCGGTGTAGGAAGCCATGTGTCTTCGCCACTTACCGCATCTGTGAGATGGTACTCCCCGTGCTGCTCGCACCCAATGTCGAACACGTACTTTCCGCGCCCCGCAGGCTGCGACAGGCAAAGGGAGACCAAGGGGTGCTTCACTCTTGGATGTCAACACCAAATGCCAGGTGTCTTAGAAATGCTACCCCCCGGGAGACCTGCCCACTCCGTGGGTCTGGGGAAGTTCAATACAGACCACAGGACGCTTTTATGACTTAATAGCCAACGGAATTGCAAGGCGTAGGGCCTTTTGTGTGTGTTTCTGAAAACGTTAACTACATTTTTATCTCTTTATAAAAGTACTTTACAAAAATGCCACCAAGTCGACACCCACCAGCAAACTAAGTAGAGATAGTATTTTGACAATATTTTGATGTTATTTCTGTAACCTTGTTTCTAGGACAGAGGTCTTTTAATAAAAATCTGATCATAATTACACACACTGATTCCTACTCTATTTTTACTTGGAAATACGGTATGAATGACTTCCAATATTTGCAAATATTCTTCCACCATGCCTGTTGTCAATCTGGTAGTTTATTTCATCTGAGAATGATAATCTATCTTACTCATTTACTGTTGTTGATATTTGGTCTGCTGACACTTTCCCTTGACAAAGACCTCTTATAGTGAACTTATTCTGGGTTAAATCTGTATGTGCACTCTTAATATTTTCCTCAGGGTAAATTATCAGAAATAGAATTCCTGGATATAGTACAGATAGATAGAGGATAGATGATGGATGGATGGATGATAGTATAGATGATAGAGAGAGAGAGAGACCAAAAGAGGCTCTAATAATTTTCATTTCCACAATAGCATTTTAAGAGCCCTCTTGTCCTCAAACCCTTGTTTTTTTCTGGGCATTAACATTTTGTTCTACCTTTAAATTTTTACTATATATTAAAAAATGAGGGGAAGCCGGGATGGCTCAGTGGGTTAAGCACTCGCTTTGCAGTCCCAGGGACCGAGGATCGAATCCCAGCCCTGGCCCATGCGGACCCATATGCTGAGCTGGGGGGTGCCCTTCGTTTGGTTCTCACTGGGGTGAGACCCCGGCCCAGTTCCTGCCCCGTGCAGCCCTGTGCCCACCTGTGGAATGAAACTATGTGGGAAAACCAATGATGTGCAACTATGGAGACTGTTCTGGGCCCTCCCCCTTCTCTGTCTCTGTATCTCTCTCTCTCTCTCTCTCTCTCTCTCTCTCTCTCTCTCTCTCTCTCTGTCAAAAACAATAAAAATAAATCCTTTTTAAAAAAAAATGAGCCTTCATCATTTTTGGTCACATCTTTTAAGTTATTAGTAAGGCTGAATTTTTTTTGACATTTTGACCAATTAACTCACATTGATATGGGTGCTTCATATACACATATTAAAAGTTGCAAATATCTGAATTCCATTTGTCATATATTTCTTGTTTTCTTTATAGTGTTTTCTAATATGTAAGGAATTGTTTTTATGAAGCAAAAATCTCCTTGTTTTTCCTTTATATTTCTGCTTAGAGGGTTTCTCTCCTCATTTCAGAGTAAATAAATATGTATCTATTTTTCTACCTGTGACTTTCTTGTTTACATTTAAATCTTTATTTCTTCTAGAAGGTATCTTCATCTATATGCTGAGTTTATTTTTCTCCCAAGTGGGTACTGAGTTGTCCCCACATCATTGGTTGACGTCCTCCCATCTTTTCTTCATTAATTGGAAATGACGTCCTTAGTGAGTGCTAAGTTAGTATCTGTACTTCTGTGCATCCTCTAGACTTTGTGTCTCACTGATCTGTAGATCTCCAACCCAGCATCACACGGTTTTAGTGATGGAAGCTTTCCAGGGTGTGCTAGTAACTTGTTGGCAAGGGTGTAAACAGGTAACTCCCTGCAGTAAGCGTGCGTACAGATGCTGAGCTTCTTTGGAACCAGGGGAATGGACATGAAAACAATGACGGCCCGTTTTTTACCCTTCCGATTTACAGAAGGTGTTGAAGACTCGTAATAGCCAATACTGGGTGGTGAGACCCTGATATTCTGGTAGCCGGAGAGCAAACGAGCACGGCTTCTTAGGACAACTGGCCGTTCCCGTCACGATTTAAAACACCAACACACGTATTACATAGATTCAGCAACTCCGGGATCCAACCTGCATAACGACTCCCAAGAGGGCCAGGGGATAGATGTGTCCCCGCGTATGTTCCTGTGTCTGGGTGGGTGCGGGCCCACGTCTGTAATTACCCCCCCACACACACACACACACTATACTGCTGTGTAGGCTGCATGTGCGAGCGTGTGCGAGCGTGCGTGATGCGCGGGACGCTGTGTGGGAGGACCCACTGCACGGGAGGAGGAGGGGACGCCGGGGCTCAGAGGAGATTGTACGGCTGGAAGGCACTTGTGCATTCTGTGTTCGACCAGCAGAACCACCTGGGCTCTTATTGTTCAGGTCCGCCTGGGCCCTCTGCGCTCACTGATTTCTTCCGGGTTAACTTCTGTCGACTCTCTCTCCCTCCACCCACCCGCCTGTAGGGGAACCTAGAATCTTGCTGGGAATTCCACGCACAGCGTGCAGCTTTGAGGACAGCGTGTTGTTCTATGAAGATGGGAGCAGAATCCGTGGTCAGGGCATGAGTTACACGCGAAGGAAAACTGGGCTTTTCAAGGGTCGCAGGCTACTTCATTAGGTCACTGTTCCCTGTGTCCCACTCTGTCCCCTGAGGTAACAGATGCTCCGAGTGGGGCGCAGCGCCCCATTTCCCGTTCGGGGAGGGCGGGGAGGCTGGGCCCGGGGAGGAGGGCTCGCGTGGGTCTCACTGGCCAACGCCGCTGACTTACGTGTTTGTTCACAAACTTGCCCTGGTACCTGTGGTTCAGGTGGATGAGCTCGGCCGCACCCTCCTGCTGCCCGTTCACCCAGGTACCCACGTACTTGCTGCCCGTCTCCGCGTAGACGTAGGTGCCTTGGCCATGCCTGTGTAGGACGAGAGCACGGGCTTTCCACGCAGCGGGGGAAACCTTCCCGCCCAACAAGACAGGCTTGTCACCCGAGGGGGCCTGGGCTGGGGCGGGCTCCTGTGTCTGCCCAATCGGAGCATGCCTCCAGCCGGGCATTGCCGGGGGGCATCGCCTGCAGACCCGCGGGATCTCACGGGGAAGAGGCAGCGCTCGTGGGAGCTCCGCCCTCAGGCCCGGGGCTCCCCCTGCCCCCCACAACTCTGCATCGCCCGACAGTGGGTCACCCTGCAGGCGCGCAGCGAAGCAGCGAGGGGCTTGGACTGCCTGGCAGGAACGGTGCGCGCGCTCTCGTCAGCATTTGCTTCTTAATGAGACATCACCGCATTCTTCGTCCGGGAATGGAACTCGAGGACTAAGCAGGGACCCGAACCTGTGGTGAGCGAACCACTCTCCAGTGTAGGTGTCGTTGTTGACGTAGTAGTACACGCCCTGGCCGTGCCGCTGGTCGTTGGTCCACTCTCCTGGAAGGGACCGCAGGAGAGCAGGTGAGAGGACCGGGGCGTCGCCCTTGACCATCTCTTTCCTAACGTCCCGCCGTGCCCGTGCCCCTGCCCCCGGCTGGATGGCAGGAAACGGGGAGCTGGCTGAGGGAGGCCGAGTTGGGGTTGGCTGGGCTGGGCAGGTGTATGTGCGGGGCCACAGTCTGCCATGAGGGCTGGCAGCAGCTTCCACAGCCGGCAGGCAGCCCAGCGAGGACTCGATCCAGGGCTTGTCTGCCCTACGGCCCGCGGTCCCAACGCTACTGCCCACGGTTCCAACCCTACTGCCCGCGGTCCCAACCCTACTTCCCGCGGTCCCAACGCTACTGCCCGCAGTCCCAACCCTACTGCCCGCGGTCCCAACCCTACTGCCCGCGGTCCCAACCCTACTGCCCGCGGTCCCAACGCTACTGCCCGGGGTCCCAACCCGACTGCCCGGGGTCCCAACCCTACTGCCCGGGGTCCCAACACCACTGCCCGCGGTCCCAACCCTACTGCCCGCAGTTCCAATGCCACCCTCCTTTTGCCTTTCGTGTGTTTAGGGATCCAGCCGCCACTCCAAGTCTTGCTGGTCTGTCCTCAGCCACTTGCCAGCATCTGTCCCATCTATCACCTCACCACCTGGCTCTGAATCACCTTCCCAGCCTCCCTGCCAAGGGCCGCACCCCAACACACACAGCCTCGTTCCATGGATGCTGTGCCTTTGCCAGCCGGGACCCTGTGTAGGCGCTTGCCGCACCTGTGTCCCCGCCCGCTTCCTCCCGTGTGGGGTCCTGCTGGTTTCTGGCTGACTTGATAGGAAATACTGAAACTGGCAGCACCATCACGAAATGCCTATTACACGCCCACCGTCAGACAACCGCAAACTGGTTCATGGACGTCATCAGTTAAAATGTATGAAGGTGGCGCCGCACTGAAAACTCAGTGTCCTCAAATCTCACAGCCCACAGATGCGAGAACCTTAACAGACGTTCCCGAAGTTGACAACGACCCTAACATGCAACGCGGCATTGCCTGCAACAAGTCATTACGCTGCATGACACTTTTCTAGACCAGGAAAAATAAAAATATAAATTTTAATCAATGTGTTGATCAAAGAGAAAATATGAAATTCTCTATTTTCTTTACAGAAAATATGGCAAAATTGTTGTGAAATAGATGTTTCATTATTAGCTAACAAAGTAAAGTGTGTCAGACAAGGTGTGTGAAACATGAATTTTTAAAAATCAATGTTATTTCCCCCAATTTTGTGGGTTTTGTGGTATCTTTACATTTTTATTTGTTTTGATTTCTCCTTACTTGTTATGGGCAATGCCACGTTGCACGTTACGGTCATTGTCAGCTTCAGGAACGAATGTTAAGGTTCTCGCGTCTGTGGGCTGTGATTTGAAGACACTGAGATTTCAGTGTGAAGCCACCTTCATACCTTTTAACTGGCAACGCTCGTGAACCATTTTTATATCAACTTTGTGTTCTTTTGCTTAAAGAGAGCCCCAAAACTTGTATAGACTTCTGGCTTATGTAACCCCTGGGTCCACTTCTGCATGAAGTAAAGAATGTGAGGGGAGCCAAAAGAGACCAGAATGCTCTTTCTTCGAGGTGAGAGGGATTGTGAGAGGAATTTGTTCCTCCAGGGCAAGTGGTCAACCAACGTGTTGATCTGGAAGTTTTGAGAAGGTTGCGTCCCGATTTGAGGAAGAAACGTCCCGAGTTGCGGCAAACAGGTGACCGGTTCTTCCGCCAGGACCAGCACCTGCCCACACTGAGCTGATGTTCAGCAATTTTTGACCAAAGATGGCATGACGCCCATGCCCCGCCCTCCTTATTCGCCCGATCCCACACCAAGCACAACTTTTGTTTTGTTTCCCCTGATGAAAAGAGTCCTTAAAGGAAAACGTTTTGCCAATGTGGAAGAGGTGAAGCAAAAAACAGCAGAGGAAGCATTACGAGGCATCAAAATTGACGAGTTCAAAAACTGTTTTGAGCAATGGAGAAGGTGTCAAACGGAGAGTACTTTGAAGGTGACGCATTTAAACATGTCAGAATAAATGCACAATTTTGGATAAATAAATTCCGGGCTTTCTGGGGTCCCCCCTCATACACAGCATCCTAAGTGTATGTTAATTCTCCCAGAAATGCATGTCTGTCAGCCATTAGAGGACTGGGTTCCATGGCGTGATGTGTGACAGGAACTAGAAGAGCAAGAGCCCCAAACTGGGCTAACAGCCGCTGCTGAACCCGGCACAGACAGGACATGCGGGTGTGCAGACAGTTGGAGGACTTGTCTGGACTTCAGGGGGCAGCGGCGTCCTGTCAATTACCTGGTAAATCACCGCCCTGTGCCCGGCCCCACGGTAGCAGCCAAAACACCTTAGGACGAATTCGGCCACGTGCTCCCTTAGACTTTGTGATGGGAAGGTGGTCCACGGAGCTAAAAGCGACATTGTAACTCCTGACCTAAACAGTACTGACTGTACCCTGCCCTCTTTAAAGTACGAAACCGTAAGAACAAACAGTAATTTACCGCTGTTTCCAAAGAAGTTTTATGTGTTAGCTAACCTTCATATTAAAAATCCCTTTGATCCCTTTTCCTGGGTACCTTTAGATGTGGTTCAAATTGGAATAAAAAATAACAGCACTGAGATTAGGCTCATGAGGATTTGACAGAATTCAATGAAACCCCAAGTGCAATTGTTCCAAGTTGATTTGAAAAGCAGCAGGTGCTTGCTGTGGGCCAGGCCTTCTAAGATATGGAAGGGAACGGAAGTCCGGTCTCCAGCCGGAAGAGCAGCCACGCTTCCCTCGGGTCCCGGCATTACTCCTGGGCCCTGGTGCTGTCTTGCAACGAGACAGATGCACCAGCTGACCCTCTGAGGATGCGTCGTCCTTGTGAAGAGGTGGTGCTGTCACACAGGTACCTGGTCACCCACATTTGCTGAGCGCTTACTGCCCATCAGGCATCCCCCGTGGAGGAGCTCACCCAGTCCTCACAGTGCAGACGAGCAGCTAACGCAAGGATGGGGTGAGGTCCCCGCACAAGGTCCCACCGCTTGTCACCACAGGTCCAGGGTAGGGGTCTAAAGCCTGATGAAAACTAGAGAACTTTCCTCCCAGAAAGGAAGCCCAGGACACAGAATTTTGCACACAGTTTCCGAAGGCTCACACCCACTCCCCCCTTGTCTCTATTCCCCAGGGTCAGAACTGCCTTCATCCCTAACACTGTAGGAGCAGCAGGTGACAGTGGTGACCGGGGCCGCAGCGGGGATCTTGGACCTGAGGGAACAAGAACCTTCCTGAGACATAACATTGGCGTGTAAAGAGCAGCGGCAGAGACCAGAACACTAGCTAACGAGCAGAACGCCTCCCTGACGAGAAGCCCTCAGTGAAGGTCAGCAGGTCTAATCAGTGGGCTCATTACAAGAGGGTCCGTCAGATGGAAACAGTAAAAGCCGCTTCGAGGTGATGAGTGCTGCAGAGTGTCTCACGTCACGGGTGCAGCCCGCTCCCCAGGCCGGTGCCCGGCCAGCAGCCTCCCTGGGATTCGCTCCCTGGTACACGGGGGTCACAGGGGAGAATGCGCTAGTACAGGGACCGTCACACTTCCCATAACCATGAGGCTTTCTGGTGTCTGATGCCTGTGAACACAGGAACACGGTTTTTCTTGAATGACTGGCTGATCTGGAGAACTTTAAGCTTTCTCATTTATCTCACTCTCCACAGATACGTGCATCTTGAACGAAGCCCCATGGAATGTAAAATATCTGCTTTGTGGGAACGTTTTACCTTCATATCTTGATCCATCTGGGTATATAAAAGTGCCTTGACCATGCTTCTTATTTCTGACATATTCTCCAATGTATCGAGCACCACTTTTAAACTTGTAGATGCCCTGAAACACATGATTGGGAGCCGCATCATTCCTGAACGCACTACTCACTGACAGAGAGTTAGATGGAGAGAACGTGGACAGCTCTGACCTGGCCGTGCCGTGTACCGTGCTGATAGCCGCCCTCGTATGTGTCCCCATTGGGCAGTCTTGCTCTCCCATGGCCGTGCCTCTCACCGGCCTCATTCCGGTCCCCGTCATATTCCTGGCAAAAGAAATCCAGGTCATTGCAGCTGCTGTGTTTTAAGGGGCAACCACCTGCTAAGCATCGGACTAACAGTACTCCCTCGAATCCTCCCAATCCTTGGCCCAGTCGTCCACATGAGGCAGGTAACCGGCCTGGGTGACCTACCCTTGGGCACTAAAGTCACACCTCAGAGAAGTCATTTGAGGAGGCTAACTAGAACACTTACCAGGCAGGTGGGGTAGGTTGGTGCCCCCAGGGGCAGACCCTGAGCAAGTGGGTTTTTTTTTAAGATTTATTTTATTGTTTTTGACAGACAGGGAGAGAGACAGAGAGAAACAGAGACAGAGAGAGACAGAGAGATGGGGGAGGGCCCAGAGCAGTCTCCATAGTTGTGCCCCGTCATCAGTTTTCAACGTGGTCTCGTTCCACACAGGTGAGCGGTCATGACATAGGGCAGGAACTGAGCTGCGGGCCTCCCACATGGGAAGCTCACCCTCTTGAGCCAGGGGCCCGAGCAGGGGGCAAGAACCAAACTGAGGGCCTCCCTCATGGGAAGAATACCCCAGTTCAGCATATGGGTCCGCAGGGGCCGGATCGGATTCTCAGACCCTGGGGCTACAAAACAAGCACTTATCTCGCTGAGCCATCAGGGCTTCCCCGTGACTTTTTTTTTTTTTTTTTAAGTGCTCCCTGGGGTGGGGGGAAACAGCGGGGTGGAGAGACAGACTGAAAACAGGTTTGCCAAGCCTGGGTGATGTCCAGTGATGTCCCAGCCCCGGCCTCAGGGTGCAGGGGACTTGAGTCTAAAGCCCTGCAGTTTGTCCTGCATTTTAGCACAAGCCACTGGGGACACACAGCCCTCACGCGTCCAGGCAGAGAGGTGCTCCATGAGCAAAGGCGGGTCGAGGCTGGGCGATGGCTGCTCAGAGCTCACTAAACGGTCTGAGCAGCCCACCCACAGCACTGCTCGCAGAGCAGGTGCTAGACTCTTCCAGTTAATTCTGCAACTCTCTCAGCTCTGAACCCTGTGCACACAGAGGCCGAGGAGCCAACCTGTCAGCCAGGAAATGGTCACCCTGTGTCTTGGAGGGGTTAGCGTGGGCCGGCCGTACAGGCCCACCTCACTGCTGCCTAAACCAGGGACGAAGCCCCAGGAGAGTGAGGAAAGCAGGTGGGAGCACACGCGGATGCGCTCCTGTCTCCAGGGCCCTCTGGATTCCATGCCCTCTTCCACTCATCTGGATCCTAAAGGGCCAAGCTGCACCGTGGACATACTTAATCAAGAATAGCAAGGCAGGGGACGCTGGGAGGGCTCAGTGGGTTAGGCGCTCACTTTGCAGCACCAGGGACCGAGGATCAAATCCTGGCCCCAGCCCGTGCAGACTCACATGCTGAGCTGGGGAGTGCCCCCAGTTCGGTTCTCACTGGGGCGAGACCCCGGCCCAGCTCCTGCCCAGGTCCTGCCCTGTGCAGCCCCGCGCCCACCTGTGGAATGAAACTATGCGGAAAAACCAATGATGTGCAACTATGGAGACTGTTCTGGGCCCTCCCCCTTCTCTTGTCTCTGTCTCTGTATCTATCCCTCTGTCAAAAACAATAAAAATTAATCTTTAAGAAAGAATAGCAAGGCAGCTTGGCATGGCCCAGCCACCCAAGAAACCCAGCAGGATGGAGCGGAAGAGCCGGGAGGAAAGCCTTTGACTCGGAACGCTTTGCCTGCGATGGGAGGCGGGATGGGGAGGGGGCAGAGCCACCGAGGACGTGGCCAGGCCGACGTCAGAACCGTTCACCTTTCGCCACCAGCTTCCGGGGCGCAGCGCCCTCGGTGGCCGGCGGGGTCCTGGTCCCGGGCTGGGGGGCGCTGTGACTGGCCGGCCTCGGTCCCCTCCACTCGCCGACCTGGGCCATCGAGGGGGTCCGCCCGCCCCTGCGCACCCCGAGAAGCCCCTCCCTCACCCGGCGCTCTCACCCCAAGGTCATTCTCTCCCTCCTCCTCCAACTCCTCGGAGCCCAGGTCCGACATGGCCTCGCCTCTGCCTCGATCGCCGCCGCCAACGCGTCTCTGATCGGGTAGGTACTGGCTGCCCGCACCGCCGCGTCCCCCGTCGCCATGGAGACGCGGCCAGCCCTGCCTGGCGCTCCCCGCGCGCGGGTGGAGGGATGGGGAAGAAGCGGGGAGGAGCCACAGGCTGTCATAGCAACGGGACGCATCCACCAATTGCCGCCGCGGGGCTAGAGGGGCGTGGCCTGGGCGTCGAGAAAAGGCGGCCAATCACCTCCAAGGACGCCCGCGGCTGGGCACGCCCACCTGTGGCCCCGCCCCTCGGCCGGCCCGCTCCTCCCCTTTCTTCCCTGGGCTCTTCTGACCCTTCTGGGTTGGAGGAACACAAGAGATGTGTCCGCCCAGATCTTGTGTTTGCAACGTTTTTGGTGGCCTTTCAGGAGATGCTCGTCCACACGCGTTCACACACTACATGCGCATTCACACTCACTGCGCCTCACTAATGGGCCCCTCTTCCTGTCCCCTGACAAGACCCTGCCTACCCATCTGGAGCCAGAAGGCCCAAGTTTTAATTCTGGGTCCTTATGGCTTATTAGCTTTGGTCGCCTCAGGCAACTGATGAGAGGCCGAGCTCGCCACTCTAAAATATGCCTTTGGGGGACATTGATTATGTTAAGCTGATTATTTTTGAGCAACAAAAGATTGAGAAAGGAACGTAACCCTCCTCCTCACCTGCCTAAAGGGGTTCACATGGAAATCCCTGCTGGAAGGAGATCCTCTCAGCATAATGTGAATGACTGTGGCACGCAGGGAGGAATCTGCCAAGTCTGATGGTTAGAATTCCCCTCTGTGTCCCTTTGTTTCTGGGAGGCCCAGCAAGAATTTGTGTGCCCCATGTTTGCTCCTTCTCATCTACCTCTGATTGCCTACTTCGGGTCCCATATTCTTAAGGAACCTCCCTATGTACATATGCAATAAATGTGGGTACTTCCTCCTGTTAATCTGTCTCATGTTAATTTGATGATTAGGCCACCCAGAAGAACTTAGAAGGGTAGAGGAAAAATGTCCTCCCCAACACCACTCACCTACCCTCTGAGCCTGTTTCCTATCCTGTAAACTGGGTACAATAAACTCTACCAATCCCAAAGATCTTCCATGGGGAAAAAAGATGGTATTTCATTAACGTACTGTTATTTATTATGATAGCCACATCATGCTAACAATAAAGATATTACAAAGAAATCACATATCATTCATGGAAAGTTCCCCTTACACTGACCCCAAGGTGTGTTGTTTTGTTGTTGGGGACGAGGGCAGAGGGGTGGCCGAGTGAACATAATAGAGCTTGATCCTGCTGGATAGAGCTTGATCATGATACCAAATCCAAGAGGCAGACAACCCACAATCTTCCCGAACACACATGCCCACACATGCCATGCAGACCCTGCCCTCAGAAACAATTTTATAATGGGAGGCACATGCAATCACAACCAGATCTCAGGCCAGACGCATCGCTTGCTGAAAAAGAAACAATTTACAAGCAACTTAACACACAAGATTTTACAACTATATTTTTTTATTAGTTGCAAAGATAAAAAGATGGTGAACACCAAAATTTAAGTTCCTCTTGTGGGGAAAAGTGGAGAGCTCAGAATAATAGATCATTATTTCCTTCATTAAACTTGCAGTTGCCCCCTTTTTTACAACTGAGCATGTCTTTATATAATAAAACACCAAAAATATTTTAAATGTTAGAAATCTGGAATAGTAATCAGGAACATGCAAATGATAGCTTTTTGCATGTAAAAATGAAGGTCAGACATTTAACTTTCAAGTTTTCTTTAACAATGACAGTAACTAATGTTTCCTAAGTTTGACTGTGCTATGTTTTAAGAGTTTTATGTGAATTATCTTATTAAATCCTCAGGGTCCCTTCCCCGTTGCACTGCTAAGGAAAGGGAGGCACAGGGAGCTAAAATCGCTCCAGGTCATACAGCCAGTGGGATTCAAACCAAGTGTCCTGACCCAAGGGCCATTCCTAGCCTCCAACTGCCTGACCTCCCACCCTCAGTGACCCGGAAGTGCTTGGGGATCACAGAAGCAGCGCTTTATGTATGCTTATGTATGTAGTTATTTCTAACTCTGAAGGCCCTCAAAACACCCGTTTAACTCATCTTCCTCCTTTCTTAGGGGGAATGAGCAGGGAAAAGGGGGAGGACATCACCAGGAGAAGTTTAGTCACTGGGAGAAAGTGGAAAAAAAAAAAAAAAGGAGGAAATCCTTTCCAACCTCTTAAAAACCGGACACTTCCCATCATCACCAGTGAGCTCTTCCCATCACCCCCCGAGTGGAAATTCCCATCATCTACCAGGAGCGGCTTCCCATCATCCCCCAGGAGCGGTTTCCCATCAGCCCCCAGGAGCGGTTTCCCATCAGCCCCCGGGAGGGATTTCCCATCACCCACCGAGTGGAATTTCCCATCAGCCCCCAGGAGCGGTTTCCCATCAGCCCCCAGGGGGCACGCGCGCAAACACAGCGGTTCATGGAAAGGGGCGGGTAGAGGTGAGTGGAGAAGCCCAGTGCCCACGGGTCCTCGGAGCTCCGTGTCTCCAGGAAGAAGGCACCTGCTTGCCTGTCTTAAATATAAATAAGAGACCCACCTCGCTCTACCCTCATTCCTGCCCCAAGAAAAGAGGAAAGACACTGCATGGTCCTGGCTGGCCATGGCGGCCGGCACAGGGGCGCTGGAGACGAGGCCTTGTGCTTCTAGGATGTGGTCGCCCCCCGAGGGTGTCTCGGAAGCCCTCCTGGGGATCCCCTTCCTGTGTTCCTCTCCTCTCTATGACCCACCTGCCCGCTGGGGGGCAGCCTGGCAGTTGCCATGACGACTGGCCGAGCCCCTGCCCGCTGCTTCTGCGCTCAGGGTGTTTTGTTCTTTTTGTTTTTAAACTTTCCAGCAGCTGCCCCCATACAAAGCAGGGACTTTGGGCACCATGAATGAAGGCCCGTCTTAACTGTGGAAAGTTATTAAAATATTTGTGTTCTTGCAAATTGAGCTGTTCTATATGCACATATATAAACATACACATAACAGATATAGATGCATCGATGGATATCAAAAAGATGGGAATGGCAACTTCCTTTTAAAGAGTTTTTTAGGTTAGGAGAGGTCAAATATATGGCGATGGAAGGAGACTAAATTAGGGTGATGAGCACACAAGGCAGTATACAGGTTATTATAATGGAGGCTTGAAACGTATTAACCAGCGTCACCACAATAAATTTTAGAAATAGAGTTTTTATGGCATTTAGAGCCAGGGTTGGACTCCGACTTCTGTGTCTTTCTGAAGTTTATTTACCCATCTGTAAAATGGAGATAAGTGTTAACGCCCCTCCAGTGGCTATTGTGAGGTCTAGATAAGACATTTATAATGAGTTTTAAACTTTAGCACAATGCCTACTTAGCACCCAGTAAAGCACTTAGCAGATGTTAGCTATTATTATTAATAATTCTGTTGTTACTCATATAGTAAGCTAAGCACTTTTTGTCTATTAACAGGTCTTTGGGGGAACTTTTGACAATGGTTTTGACTCAGTTTCAATCGTCATTACTTCCTGAAGAGGATCAAACTGCCAAAGATGGTTCAGCCAGGTAATTGCTTGTGACAATCAGAAGTTAGTCTGTGATGAACAGATGATGTTTAATGTATAAGCATGAATATACATGAAGGTGGAAGGAGACTGAAGTTTCTAGAAATACATAGACATGCAGGTTCTTAAATGTAAGTATTTTAACTGTTCGAGGTTATGTCTTGTAAAAATGACAACCAGCAAAGAGGAAATAACCAGATATGCACACACGGCTACCTGAGATACTCAGTTTAATGGAAGAATATTGAAAATACTGTCATCAAGAGAGAAAAACAAATTCTTTTCCACCCAGGAAGTGGGATTATTTAGAAATGAATCACAACCAGTGGGGCAGGCAGGCCGGGGGAGTCAGCCAGGGTGGAGATGAGACATCAGGAAATTGGGCAGACTTGAATTTCATGTTGGGCAGCAACTCAAGGGTGGAGAGACCATGGCTCCCCTGGCTCCCCTCCCCCACCACATAGCGCAGGGCCCAGCACATAGTAAGTGCTCACTTAATATATGCTCATCAAATTGAACATTCAATACCATTTTGCCACAGAGCTGTACTTTACCCAACACTTGGAAAAAAAAAAAAAAATGTAAAGTACATGGATTTTCTTTTTTTTTTTTCTTCTGGTTTACAATCTTGTTTTTTATTCTTAAATCAGATTCCATTTTCCAGGGGCTCTCTCAGTGTATCAATTAAATAACTATAGCTGGGTGTGCCAGTCCCTAAGTCACATGGAGCTAAGAAGAAGTGAGAAAAAAATTACCCCTTTGGGGCAAATTCAACATTAATCCATGCTGTTAAAAAAAAAATTACCCAAACTGTGATGCCTTATGGCCACATGTTAGTCCCACATCCTAACATGGATGTCACCCTCCCCTCCTAGTGGTAGGTTAAGGTGAGTTCTACTTTTGACATCACAGGTGGTGGTACAGGGGCTGCACCTTCCAGGGTGGATCAGGTTCTTCAACGAAGGGACAGGGAGGAAGTTGCGAGCTGACATGGGTACTCTTCTCAGAATCAGGCCCAACTTGCAGGAAGACCATTGGGGTCACATGAAATAATGAGGGTGAAAATGCTCTGGAAATACCAGATGCTTTACAAATGTACTGTGTATATTTTATTGGTTTTTAAATCATGATTATATGTAGTAGTGACGCCTATGTGAGTGATACAGCAAACGAATACAGTGGAACATCTGGGAGCCCACTCCCTAAAATAAAGGAAGGGATGGATGAATGGGTGAATGAACGAATGGATGAATGAACAAACGGATGAATGAACGAACAGATGAATGAATGGAGTCAGTGTGAGCATCTGAGTGCATAGATCTCCGTCCACATCCCAGATCCTGCTCTAGAATTCAGTCATGTAGACTGAAGAGCGATGGGCCAGAGGGGAGGAGCATTAAGACTGAATGCCTGCTATGCCTTCCTCCTAGAGTGGCTGCCTGTCCCCCGCCAACACAGTGAGTGGCTCCCCGGCGCCCCCACCTGCTGTAAGTCGTTTTTCTTCTTTGCTAATTTCATGGGCAAAATAGCACCTCGGGGTGCTTTCACTGTGTATTTCCTTGATTATTTGTAAGGATAAGCACTGTTCCCCCAAAGGCTGACTCCATTCATTACCAAGTTATTTATTATAATAATTGATACTCAATATAAATAATTATATAAGTTAATAAAAATAATTGCTGTTCTAATATTAACTACTAGCTATTTAGATCCTTTTTCTGTAGGACACCTTCACCCATCTGCACACGTTGTTCCCTCTCTCTGACATGTTTTCTACCCACTGAACCTCCATGGGGACGCCTTTTCTAACTGCTTGGAGCCCCTGCTCACCATCCCTCCCGTTGTGCTTGTTGCACTCCCTGCACAGTTGTGACTTGTGTTTCCAGGTCAGCCTTCCTAAGTGCCCCCAGGTTTAGGCCTGACACGCAGTCAAGGTGCAGAGTATTAAAATGACCAAGTGCCCTCGGCAAATCGGGAAAATCCAGCAAAGTATAAAGAAGAAAGTGAAGATGACCAGTAACCTTGGTGCCCAGAGACGGCCAGTACTGGCATCTTGGTGTGAACCCCTCTGGGCTTTTCAAATGCATGCGTGTTTGTGCATCGTTTCATTTATCACTTGCCATGATCACGCACGCTATGGGGTGAACTTGGCAAAACTTCTTCAAAAGTGTTTTAAAAGAGTAAATAGGATCTCATCTTAAGGATACACCAGAATTATCTTGACTCATCAAGATTCTATAAAAGAGTGATTGGAAATGTTTAATGCAAGTTTGAAGGAGGTAAGGGGGGTGTTACTAAGGTGACCAACTTTTTTCCAATGAAAAGGAGGACATAAATGAGAACATAAATAAATTAAAGAAACAAATATTGCAAATAAAAAAATTTATTCTTTGCAACAATAACTAAACAGAAAGCATTATAATATAGTAAATACATAACGCAGGCGTATTATGATTATTATTTAGATATGAATATTTTTCAATTGAATGAATATTTTTTAATATGTC